>ML104184.1:0-24961 GCA_003697995.1 Taxidea taxus jeffersonii
CGGCGATGGCCCGCGCCCCGCGACGTGGCGGGCGGGCCCGGGGACGCCGGACGGCGCGGCCCGAGTGAGCCGGGGCCGCCCTCCCGCGCTCGGCCGGGGCCGCCCGGGATGGCCGCGCCGCTCGGCCGGGCGCTGCTGCTGTGGCAGCTGCTGGCGGCGGGCGGCGCGGCGCTGGAGATCGGCCGCTTCGACCCGGAGCGCGCGCGCGGGCCGGCGCCCTGCCAGGCGGTGGAGATCCCCATGTGCCGCGGCATCGGCTACAACCTGACCCGCATGCCCAACCTGCTGGGCCACACGGCGCAGGCCGAGGCGGCCGCGGAGCTGGCGGAGTTCGCGCCGCTGGTGCAGTACGGCTGCCACAGCCACCTGCGCTTCTTCCTGTGCTCGCTGTACGCGCCCATGTGCACCGACCAGGTGTCGACGCCCATCCCCGCCTGCAGGCCCATGTGCGAGCAGGCGCGCCGCCGCTGCGCGCCCATCATGGAGCAGTTCCACTTCGGCTGGCCCGACTCGCTGGACTGCGCGCGGCTGCCCACGCGCAACGACCCGCACGCGCTCTGCATGGAGGCGCCCGAGAACGCCACGGCCGGCCCCGCCGAGCCGCACAAGGGCCTGGGCATGCTGCCCGTGGCGCCCCGGCCCGCGCGGCCCCCCGGCGACCCCGCCTCGGGCCCCGGCGGCGGCGGCGGCGGCGGCTGCGAGAACCCCGAGAAGTTCCAGTACGTGGAGAAGAGCCGCTCGTGCGCGCCGCGCTGCGGGCCGGGCGTCGAGGTGTTCTGGTCGCGGCGCGACAAGGACTTTGCGCTCGTCTGGATGGCCGTGTGGTCGGCGCTGTGCTTCTTCTCCACGGCCTTCACCGTGCTCACCTTCCTACTGGAGCCCCACCGCTTCCAGTACCCCGAGCGCCCCATCATCTTCCTGTCCATGTGCTACAACGTCTACTCGCTGGCCTTCCTCATCCGCGCGGTGGCCGGCGCCCAGAGCGTGGCCTGCGACCAGGAGGCGGGCGCCCTGTACGTGATCCAGGAGGGCCTGGAGAACACGGGCTGCACCCTCGTCTTCCTGCTGCTCTACTACTTCGGCATGGCCAGCTCGCTGTGGTGGGTGGTGCTGACCCTCACCTGGTTCCTGGCCGCCGGCAAGAAGTGGGGCCACGAGGCCATCGAGGCCCATGGCAGCTACTTCCACATGGCGGCCTGGGGCCTGCCGGCCCTCAAGACCATCGTCATCCTGACGCTGCGCAAGGTGGCCGGGGACGAGCTCACGGGGCTCTGCTACGTGGCCAGCATGGATGCGGCCGCACTGACGGGCTTCGTGCTGGTGCCCCTCTCCTGCTACCTGGTGCTGGGCACCAGCTTCCTCCTGACCGGCTTCGTGGCCCTCTTCCACATCCGCAAGATCATGAAGACAGGCGGCACCAACACGGAGAAGCTGGAGAAGCTCATGGTCAAGATTGGGGTCTTCTCCATCCTCTACACAGTGCCTGCCACCTGCGTCATCGTGTGCTACGTCTACGAACGCCTCAACATGGACTTCTGGCGCCTTCGGGCCACAGAGCAGCCCTGCTCGGCCGCCAGCCTGCCCGGGGGCCGGAGGGACTGCTCGCTCCCGGGGGGCTCGGTGCCCACCGTGGCTGTCTTTATGCTCAAAATCTTCATGTCACTGGTGGTGGGCATCACCAGCGGTGTTTGGGTGTGGAGCTCCAAGACTTTCCAGACCTGGCAGAGCCTGTGCCACCGTAAGATGGCAGCTGGCCGGGCCCGCGCCAAGGCCTGCCGGGCTCCGGGGGGCTACGGCCGTGGCACCCACTGCCACTATAAGGCCCCCACCGTGGTCTTGCACATGACTAAGACAGACCCTTCTCTGGAGAACCCCACGCACCTCTAGGGACCCAGGCCTGTGCGGGGCGGCTGTTGCCTGCCCCCCCCCCCCCCGGAGGAGACAGCTGACTAGCCGCTGCCCAGCTGTCAAGGTCAGGCAAGGGAGCGCGAGGGGCCGAGGACCAGGGCAGAGACACTCTCCTGCTGCCAACCTCAGTTGCCGGGACCAAGGGAGGCTCACTCCCCGGCGGCGGCGGCCGCCGAGCGCAGGGAGTGGGCCTGGCCAGGTCCCCACAGGGTCCTGGGGGAGCATGTGGCGAGGAGGAGGGGCAGAAGGGGGTGTGGTCCAGCAGGGAGTTTATTTAATGATGTAATTTATTGTTGAGTTTCTCTGGAAGCTGTGATAGGAATTAAACCCCCCGCCCCGTGTGGCACTGCTGAGTCCTCGGTGGGCCGGGAAGGGGGAAGGTCGGAGGGTGAGGGCCCTGCGGGAGTCTCCCTGGTGGGCAGAGCTGGGTGGGTGCCGGCCTCCTGCGCTGGCCCCCGTTCTTGGGCTCCCCACGGGTCAGGAGGGCACCCCTGTGGAGCAGCTGTTTCTGCAGAGGACCCCGTGTGTGTGTGTGTGTGTGTGTGTGTGTGTGTGTACTCGTGTGTTCCCCCACTCACCTGTCTTTGCTCCTCTGCCTGAGTCCCGAGTTCCTGCTTCGCAGAGTGTGCCTGGGACGCCTGCTGGAGCCCTCCGGGAATCCCCTGGGAGGACGCCTGTGGCCTCCGGGACTCCAACCTGTCCGGGGGCTGTGAGTGGGGCTGCTTTCTTCACTCGTATGGAAATCAGGGCATCGACCTATCTCCAAGGTTCCCTTGGAGGCTCAGGACCTGATCCCGCCGATCCGGGTAGGCATGTCCTGCTGTCCCTGCCCGGGGCCTGAGGGCTGAGGCTGCGGTACTGTCCTCATTGCGTGCCACGTGGGCTGGCGGCCACCTCATTCCCTGGGGTCCTCGTGAGGACACCCCAACACCTCCCCCCAATTCTCTGGGGGGAGTGGAGACGGGGCCAGACTGGCGTGTGGGCATCTTGGTGGCTCAGACGGGGACATGGGGAGCCCTGGAGTCTAGTGGGAACGGGGCCCCCAGCTCCGAAGGCTGCGGAAGCATTTGAGGTGTGGAGAGCTGTTGTGAGAAATGGAGCAGGTGCAGGGGAGCGCGCATGGCTGCTCCAGGGCACCTTGCACACTCGTGTGTCAGGGGACGGGGAAAGGTACGTGTGTGTCCGTGCGCCAGGGAAGCCCAGGGCCGCGGGGACCTGCTCCACCTCTGCCCACTGTAAGGAGTGTGTGGCCATCTCCGTGGGGGTCAGACCCCAGAGCCCCATCTTGGCCTCTGCTCTAGCCACCGTGACTTCACCCAGGTGAGAGTCTCCGTCACTGTCCCGAGCCAGCACTGTGTCACTGCTGGGAGGCCCCAAGGGTCCAGGCTTCCTGTCAGTAGTTCGGCTGAGTTCTCGACTGGGGGCTCCCAGGCAGGAGCGCTTTGCCCGCACCAACCACCGGTCTCAGGGGGGCAGCTGGCTAGAAAGACACCAACTGAAGATCTAGGCGGTGTCAAATTGGGAGCTGAGGAGAGTGAAGGGCTGTCCCTCCCCTGCAAGGACCGGCCTTGACCCCCAGGGGAACTCTGGGGGGGGAGGGGAGGGCTGGGCACCTGTGCTTTTGCATTTCCCGCATAGCCGGGCCCCCACTCCCCTCCCCAAAGCCTTCCCCCTCACGGAGCACACAGGAAGTCCTCCGGCCTTCTTTTTAAATCAGGGAAGCCAAGCCTCGTCACTCCCTGTGAGGGTCCTTGACTGAGAGATTGCGCTTGTTGAAGGCCACAGGGGCCCGGGGCGCATGGGGGCAACAGTGGCTGCACTGAGCTGGGCTGGCGGCCGGGTCTGCACGGAGCAGAGCTGAAGCTGCCGAGGGGGCAGGGGCAGCAGGAGCCAAAGGAGAGGATTCTGGAGACCAGGGAAGAGAGGCAGGGGACGGGTGCATCAGGAGCGGCACCGGTCCACCCCTGACCCTTGCCAGTCAGTGGCCAGGGAGTGGTGGTGGTCAGCTAGGTCCTGCCCAGCAGAAACAAGATTTGGGTTTTCAGAACAACAGGGAGGGGAAAGGTGGGCGGTGGCTTCTCAGCACTGGGGGACACTGGGAAAGTCCCAGAGCCTGGAGGAGAGGGAAGACGGAAACATTGCTCAGAGACCTTGTACAGGCTTCCATCTGATCCTTCTCCCGTTTTACAGACGGGGGAAGCGTGGAGAGCTTGGGGCTGGCTCACGCGGCCAGGCAGCGTGCGGCCTCCAGAGCCTCTGACCTCCACCGCACCACGGATTCCAGCGGGAAGGCAGTGTTAGAACCTAGGGCAGGTTTGTCCGGAGAACCCCCTCCCACTGCGGGGCCTCCCCCGAGCCACGCAAAGGAAACTCCAGAACCCAGGGCAAGTGCCTCAGAACCAACACCTGCTGGCCTGTGCACGGGGTGCCCCCGGCCCCTCCCAGCCGCGGCGCTGGCGCACATCTGCACACTCGCACATCTGCACACTTGTCCGTGCTGCCCGTCCCGCCGGCTGAGCCTGGGCGTGGGAGGCCCGAGGTAAGGGAACTGCTTAGCCCCGACCTCGGTGTTAGTTCCACGGAAACGGTGCGAAGTTCCCAGGAGGCGGCGGCGGTGATCGTGAGGTCAGACAGGAGGCCCCGCGGTCAGTAGCTGCTCTCCCTGCCTGCTCTCAGCGGCACCCCCTGCGTAGGCACGGAAGCAGCACCCTCCCTTCCTGCCCAGCTCGCGTTTCTCACTCAGTGCCCTGCCCGAGGACCCGGCTCCAGGGTGGCAAATCTAGACCCCGCCTCACCACCAGCCCTGACACATTGCCGCAGCCTCCCAGCGGCAGGGTCTGAGAAGGAGGCAGCATGGGCAGAAGGAGGTGGGAGGGCTCCGCGCAGGCCCCCACCTGCGGGAAAAAGTACCCTTTCCCCGTTTGCAGGAGTCAGCCCAGGTCAGGTGGCTGCCGTAAGGTCACACCCTTGGCAGAGAGGCTGATGGTTTAACAGGACCAGGGCGCCCTAGACGAGGAGGCCCACACTCAGCAAGGCCACAGAGCGGCGGGGGCAGAACCCGCACTCAGGGCTTCGGGCTCGCCTCAGATTTCTTTCCGTTTTACTCACCGCAGCCCTGGGTTTGGGTGGCCCGGAGCCAGAGTTCCACTTCTCGGGGGATGGGACCACACGGTGGGCTCTGCAACATCTCTGGGTTCCGAAGCACAGGGCGTGAGAATTCATGGTTTTCACTTTCCGTGTTGTATGTTTGAAATTTTCCTTGAGGTGTTGTAAAATGTCAGGGGGTGCCCCAAAATTAAGTCCTCAAGCACTATACAATTGCCCACAGTGAAGTCTTTAAGAGCATTTGCCTGAATTCCTAGAATTCTAATGAAAATTTGGGGGGGAGGGGGTTAGGGCCAAGGCCAGGAGAAGCTTGAAGGTCACACACATCAGGTATCCTCTTGCTCCACGAGGCAGGCGGACCAGCCCTCAGGACTCAGCTCCATCCACTCCCTCCCCCCAAAGCACAAAGATTCACCAGAAGCGTTTCTTCTTTATAAACACAAGTACATAATGTTTATTTGAAATTCCAATTTATTACAAGTTTACCCTTTAATGGGGCCCTTCCTCCTTAAAGACAATTAAAAAAACAAAACAAAACAACCACAAACAGTTCAGGTGTCACTGAAGTGGGAACACAGGAGTCTCACTGCGAACAAGAACAGACCGGCTCTGGGGTCAGAGGCGGGGCGCGGCGCCGGCGGCTGGGATAATGGAACTGGAGCATCAGTGCTAAGCCCGAACCTGTGGGAGAAGGGACCGTAACCCCATCCAGCAGCCACTGGAGATCACCGGCCTCCAGGCAGGGCAGGAGGGGTGAGGCAGGGACCACACCTTGAAGTTGGGTATTAAGAGGCCTTATTCTCAAGTTCTCGGGGCTGTAATCCCCTTGGTGGGCATATTTTCCCTTAACTTAAATAGGTACAGAGGAGCCGAGGAGCTCACATTTTCTAAATTCAAAGCTGATAAAAAAGAAAATTAAACCCTGTTTTGCATTTTTATCAAAATCTGCCATAAAAGGGAAAGACTACGAAGTCCCGCCTAACTAGGACTGACGGAAGGGGGCCCGCCGAGCCCCTCCTCCGCCCCCCGCCCCGGAGGGACGCGGGCCCTGCAAGATTCAGCTACGGGAGCTCCACAGCTGCATCCGAGTCCAGAACAGCGAGTCCAGAACAGGCTCGGGAGGAGGGAGGAGGTGGCTGGAGATGGGAGGGGGCAGAAATGGCTGCCAGGGCTGGCAGAGGGACGTCCCCGCCCCGCCGGGTCCCACCGCCTGCCCCGAGGAGCCTCTGACCCCACTTCTCTGAAGGCGAGAGGATGGGCTGAGGGAGGAGGCGGGCGAAGTAAAGCAAACACGTTATCATATAAACTGTACTGTACATGTGCCAAAGCAAGATGACCGAAGTATTTTACAAGATGTTCTTTATACAATATCACCGCTGAAACGAGCAACTTTCAGTAACTAGAAAAGTCAATTTAAAAAAAATTAAACATTTAAATTCTTCCTGCTTTTCTTCTGCTCCCCTAAGAGCTTGTGTCTGGTGTGTGGGTGGGCTGGGCTCCAACACCCCTCTGGCCAGATCCATCCAAGTAAAGGTCATATGCATGATTACAAGCAGGGCTCCAGTCTCTAAATGAAGTGCCTTAGGTTCTTTGTGGGATTTTTAGGTTTTTTTTTTTTCAGTTTTTTGTTTTTGATTTTGAAGGGGTGAGGTGGGGTGGGAGAGGGGTATTCAGGAATGGCTCCAGGACACGTCCCTTTACTCTGCCAAGAGCAACTCAAAGAGCACGAGTGTCTCCTGATGCTGGTGAACACAGAATGCGGTACGGGACTCACGGCTACCGTCACCTGAAGGGGGGGGGGGGGGACAGGACGGGCTTCAAGAAACAAGACTGTGTGTAAATAGAAATTAAAAAACACCGCCTCCCCATTTGGCCTGATTACCCCAATCCTTCCGTGTAATGCTGTCCTCCCTCCTCTGGAAACCAGAGGCTTGGCACTGTCGTGGTGGCCAAAGCAGGAGGGGCCGCAGGAAAGAAGAAAGTTAAAGGATGTGGGCCCACAAGAAAGCCATACCCCTGGCCTCTCCCTGGAAGTTCTCAGCAGGGTTCAGGCGGCCTACTGCCCACAGCAGCTCTGGGCAGAGACCCCCAGCCCAAGAGCAGGCTCTGCAAAGAACTCTGCCTGCTCAGGGCCCTCTGGAGAGCTGGGCAAGGCAGCACGAGCTTGGGATGACGGGCATTTCTGGACTCCCTGTGATCTCCTCCCTTCCACATTCTTCTCCATCTTCCTCTCCCACTCCCTCCCACCCTCCCCGGCTCTCTCCGGTCCCCCCACCTCCCTTACCAGGGCCCTGCCTCTCTATTTCTTCTGCCTTCGTCCCCTGGACTGTCCGATGGGCTCTGACTCACTGTCCCCTTCATCTTCAGCAAGCCGATCGGGAAACTTCTTGCGTTTCCTGCGGACGTACGGGTGGCCAGGAAGGTGTTTATGCAGCAGAGCCACCAGACACTGTTCTGTCTTCACCATGCAGGTCAGCACGTGGCTGCCTCGGCAGTTGTAAAGCTCGGCATTGGCAAACACTTGCTTCATGTCGGTAAGAAACTCCTGCACAGAGCGGTAGCTCCCACAGGAACATTTGTTCTGCATTGTCTGGAAGTCCATGGGGTGAGTGATGATGTCGTAGTAATCCTCAGCCTCGTCTCTGGTCACGGGCTCCCTGGGGAGAAGCAGCGAACGGAGATCTGAGCACAGCCTCCAGGACAGACAGAAACCTGGTTCTCGGGCCTCTGCTCCCGCAACGCCCACCCCCGCAGAGACCGGCCACCGGCAGGCAGAGAAGCGGCGTTGACCTTGGACGCCGAGCGGTCTCTACCAGGCTGGGGAGGGATTCCCCCGACGCTCAGACATGTCCTAAAGGAAGGATCAGGGTCGTCCCTAGGACCCCTGCTCAGTGCCCCCCCAGCCAGCTGCCCGTCTGCACGCTCGGAGCGCCCCCAAGGCCGGTCCTGCTCCCTGTGCCGGGGCACGCGGCGCGCACCTGAAGGGCCAGCTGAAGCGGTACTTGACAATCTTGTGGAGGATCTCTTCACACTTCTGCAACTCCAGGCTCTGCCTCCGGGAGCTCCGCTTGGTCTGAAGGACCTGGCACCCAAGAAAGAGACGCGTTATTACAGGTCTAAGAAGAGCGGACAGAACAGACAGGACAGAAAACCTACGTATTGTCTGAAAAGAAGAGGAACAAAAGTTCAACCACGGTCTCGGAGCAGAGACAGTCAAAATCATCTGGCATTGGAGGCGGGGAGCGCGCCCAGGCGGGGGCAGCCACTGCCCCGTCAGCCCCCGCCGTGGGAGGAGGCAGGCCGCAGCTGCCCTGGCACGGCGGTCCCACTGGAGGTCGGCCAGACAGGCCACGGTCACCAGCACGCCAGTGAGAGACGGACCTGGGGTCACGGGGACCACCGGCAGCCAATTCTGTGGGGCTGCGGCTCTGAGGAAAGCAAGGCAAGAAAGAGGTACGATTCCTCTCCTGCACCCTCCTGCTTACACGTGGGAGCTAAGCGGCTGAGGAGGAAAGGGCGGGCGTCCCCTCCAGGGAGCCATCGCAGCCCCAGGCTTGAGGGGTTAATTAGGTCTGGGCCAGCAGAAGGATCTTGCAATGCCCCCGAGCTCCCTAATGGCTTGCTTTATGCCCCCAACCCCAGTTTGCTCTGCCAAAGTAAGTACGTTTCCAAGAGCCTCTTACTGTTCTTTAAAGCTCCGGTGAACTCTCAAGGAAAACCACTAAACTTCCACTGGCCGATGAGCAGAGGGGATGCTCACGCCCCTCCCACAACAACTGTGGGCAAAAGACCCGAGAGCGACTGAGGCGCCAACATTGCTGACATTCCCACGATGGAGACCCAGCCCTCGGAGCTACTGGAGACACATGGATACTATTTTAAAATCCTTAACGAGTCACAGGCTGCCTATTAATTCGGGGAGACGACGACCGCAGGCCAAGCGGGGGATGCCGGACATAGCTGCTCCTGGGGGGCCGGGGGGGCCGGGGCCGCCGGCGGCCTCCGAAGGGGGGGGCCCACCTGTTGCCGGAGGGACGCCTGGCGCTGGAGCGGGGACTGAAAACCGGTACAGGGAGGACAGGAATCACTCACCAGCTCCTCGACCTCCGCGTCGTCCACAGGCGGCGCCTTCGGCCGAGCCTTCCTGGCGGGATGCGGCTTCTTACCGGGCCGGCGCCCCGGCCTCGCCGCAGCCGGGAGAACACCCTGCTTGGCCCGGGCAGTCTTTCGAGGTCTCACTGGAACAGAAAACACGGACTTCAGCGCCGACCCTGGGCAGGGGTGGGGGGAGCGCATCTGCAGGACCAGACGAGCATCTGGTCGAGCAAGGCGACGGCTCCCTTTGGTCACAAGGTGCTCCTGCCCTTTCTCTCCTGCCCCAACAGGACACTTGAAAGATGGAGACGCAGATGCATGGACACCTCTCAACTGCCGAAGACCTTCCACGAGCCTCTTGGGAAGGCCAGTCCCTTCCGAAGGGCTCCTCCCCACCCCTGCGCCGTCACAGCTACGCCCATGAATGCAGCCCCCGAAGGCGCCCACGGCGAGGCAGCTCTGGCCGGGAGAGGCCGTGCGCTGACCGTGCGGCCGGAATCCGCAGAGCCAGGGCTGGGCCTGCGAGTACGTGCTCACGGGTGAGGTGGCACCTGCCTGGAGGACAGTTCTGCCTCCCAGCTCCCCAGGGAATCCTATGCTCGCCATCATGATCTTCTGAGAGCAAAACTGATACCTACTCGAAGTCTTTCTCCGTGCACCCAATTTAAGCTCGGCCCAGTCCTGCTTTCTTGCATTTCTGAAAACCAGACAGTGGGCCAGGCCACTTCCACAAAAGCTTTGCCCAGCTCCCCCAAAGGAAGAATAAGGAATACAAAGGTCCCCAAGATGACCCGTGTCTCAGGTTGACAGTGGGTAATCGATGTCAGATAAACCAACATTTCTCAATACGTCCCCAGGGAGCGATGCTCCATTAGGATTAGCTCAGGGGCGCCTGGGTGGCTCAGTCATTAAGCGTCTGCCTTCAGCTCAAGTCATGATCCCAGGGTCCTGGGGTCAAGCCCCACATTGGGCTCCCTGCTCAGTGGGAAGCCTGCTTCTCCCTCTCCCACTCCCCCTGCTTATGTTCCCTCTCTTGCTATGTCTCTGTCAAATAAATAAAAATCTTAAAAAAAAAAAAGCTTCTCCACCGAACACATTTTCCCTCCAAGGTAGGCAAGTGGTATTTGTACAGAGGCAGAGGTACGCAGAGCCAGCGACGGGTAGAATCAATAAACAACATTTTGTTCTACTTCTGGACCCTGATAACCCTTCACTAGCTGTTTTAAGGTCTCCAAGCTCAAGACCAGGCTTGGAAGAGAGAAGCAGCAGCTAACACCAAGGATGAGACTCAGAATGCTAGAGACAGCCACCAACCCAGGGCCTTGAGATGGGACCCGGGAACACCACATCCCTGGTGGCCTAAGCAGTGGAGGAGACAGGGCTCTCAAGCACCAATACCTCCCGGACTCCTCTGGCAGGTAAGACCCTAGAAACCTGGAGAGAGTGATTTGTTGAAAAGAAGACAGTAACTTGCAAGTGGAAAGCATCCACTACTCTGAAAACAAACCAAATGAATACACTGTGACATGCAGAATCTATTCCCAAACAAGCCTGTGCCCCGTCCTACTCTCCAGCCAGCAGACGAGGTCTCTCCGTAATCTGGGGTTCAGGAACTACGTGTCTCCTGGCCCTGGAGAGCTGCGAGATCATGCCAGTGAACAAACGGAAGGACCCCTTAGGAATGACAGAAAGGAAGGTGTCCCCAACGGAGCGCCCTGCACGACTGAGGACGGGGGCGGGTGTGCAGACCCAGACCCTCCGGGGTTCAGGGGCACCCCTGCTGCAAGACCGCTCAGGCCAAGCGTCTTCTCGGACTCCCAACGCTCCGAGTGCTATGATCTTGGGAACTGCACCATCTCTTCAAAAGCTCATCAAAATCCTGATCTGTGATCCCTTCCCACTAACCCACAAGGCAGGGTCTGTTTTGCAGAGGAGGCTGTAAGAGGCCGGACTACAGGGCGTTAGGGTTACCCAAGAAAATGACTCCTGAAGAATGGCCATTAGAGAGTGAGAGTCAAAGAGGTTAAGCATAAGGAAGAGCCCCCCGCACCTGCCCCGGGCACCTGGTGAGAAACAGATCTGAACCTTCCTAACAACCACCCTGAGCCATGAAAACACCTAGTCTTCTTTTCAAACTAGCCAAGCTAGCCCCCTGCACACCATGGGAAGAGGGAAAATCTCTTCTCTGAAAGCAGCACTGCACCAGAGGCTAAAACCGCCGTTAGGAGAGGACAGCAGGCCTAGGTCTTCCTCACCCACAGTCCCCACTGTCCCCACACCCTGACAGGCCTGACCCAGCAGACTCTGCATAGACACATTTGGGGCTTTGAATTCCTCGAAGTCTCGGACCGCATGTTCTTGAGACCAAGCCACCCAACCTCCCACTAGGAAGGTGGTTACGTGGCCCCTTAAAAATCCCTTTAAAACCACAGCAGTGGAGTCACCCCACAGCCAGGACACGTGAGAGAGAGAAGCCCGACAGCAGAGCTGGGGGGCTGGCTACTGCCAAACCAGTCCTCCCAAGTCAGCTTGGAAAACCGTGACGTCAACCACGAAGGCAAACTGAATACTTACGTCGCAGACCGGCCACCTCATAATCCTCCCCCTCCTCCTCCTCCTCCTCCTCCTCCTCCTCGTCATCGCTCTCATCATCTTCACTGTCCTCAGAGGCAGACTCTTCCGTGTAATTCCTGTAGGGAGGGAAACACATATAGGGAACGCAGTTCCAGGCCAAAGTGGTCCTAAGAAAGGACGAAGTCCCACGGGGAACCCTCGTCACAGACTGGGCAGAGCTGATGATGAGGGAGGGGACCCGACTCGAGGCCAGGACACGGACAACAGCATGAGCACCTAAGCTTCGGCAGCAGGCCTCCTCCACCGGGATCCAGACGCTTCCCCACCTCTCCTCACAAAAACCAATACAAAACCTATTCCTTTTGTCTCACAAAATCACCCGGGTAATGTGACATTTCAGCTATTAAAAGCTGTTCCCAACTCTGGGTGGAGTGAAAGGATCAAGAGCCTGGACAGGTGTTCCGCCACCTTGATGGCCCCCTTCCAGGAGGGGAACAGCTTGCGGATGACCGTCCCATCAAAGCCGAGGTAATCCCAGCTCAGAACAGCTGGTCCAGGGCCCCGCCGTCTCAAGGCAGTGCGCCTTACTTGGCTCCAAGTGCAGCTGGAGCGGAGTGAGAGTAACCGGGGAACGCTGTTAGCTGGGGTCAGGGTCACACAGCCCTGCCCCCTCAGAGACCACACCAGAGCGCCTACGAGCTGCCCTTTCACAACCTCCAACTGCAAGGCGGAGAACAACGGTATTAACTTGGCAAGTCTCAGGCATGTTTACGAGGCCTCACTGGGATGAGGATGAAGAACAAAGCAGGACCCCCGCCCTCAGGGCAGCAACACCCTCGAGGGGAGACAGCCGCACGTCAGGCAAGACGCACGGAAAGGCTGAGAGATGGACGTCCGGCTGGAGCAGAGAAAGAATCAACCCTAAGAATTTAAAAACATTTCACAAAAGCAGTGCCATTTTAGGTAGGCCACAGGCAGGTCCCTGGGTTCTGGGGAGAGGGACTATTCCCAGGCAGGAGGCAAGCCCAGCAGGCAAGGATAGCTAGGGGAGAGCCTGCAGAGAGCACGCAGCACGGGATAAGGGCTCACAAAAACGGAGACCGGGACTGCAGAAGTCTCAGGAATCAGGCCAGGAGTTTGGAGTTTATTCTAGCGGCGATGGAAAGACTTCACTTTCAGGATAGTGACATGAGCTTATCTTTACGCCTAAACTGGTTCTGGTACCCCACCACAGCTGGATGAACGGGAAGGGGCAAGCGCTGAGGTAAGGAGCTGAGAAGCCTCCGAAGGAGCCCGGAGGAGAGATGGAAGCGGGTGACCGACAGCAGGGACCATGGAGAGTGGGCAGCAGACCGACTCCTGAGACGTCTGGACACGGAACCGGCGTAAACGAAGAGAGCACAGAAGCCGAGGGAGAGGAAGATGTCCGAGCTGACCCCAGGGTTCTAACCATGACAAAGAAGGGAAAACAACAGGCACAGGGACGAAGGTCATGAGTTTCAGGACTCTGAGCAGGGGTGGGTGCAGAAGTCATCGAGAGGGGGGCAAAGCAGAAGCGTAAGGCAACGGGAAAGAAATGTCATCTGAGAAGAAGGTCTGATGCTGAGACACCACTCACGTCTGGTAGCGAAAACCAGGAATGTCAACATCGAGCTGAAATGAAATCAGAGCCCTCTGAGCTCCTACTATAGTTAATTCCAGCGATCAGGTCTCCGTACGCAAAAGATGAACTTAAACTCCTTAGAATCCTTCCGTTTGAATAACTACAGCTTAATTTTAACAGCCATTTCACTTATTTGTTTTTGAGAGAGGAAATTCTCACCTGCCGCGGGAGTTGCGCCTGGCAGTCGCAGGCTGGCAGGCAGGGCACTGCCACTCGCCGTCTGGGACCTCGTAGAGGGCGGGCCTCAGACAGAACAGGTGGAAGGCTTTATTACATTCATCGCACAAGATCAGCTTGTCATCCTCACCTGCAAGGAGAGAAACCTGTGTCAGGGCACTGCTGGGAGCACGGCAACGGCCAGCGAGCGCTGACGAAGAGCCACTCACCCTCGATCAGCACCATGGGGGAGTGAACAGTCCAGCAGAGTATCATCACATTTTTTTTTTTTAAAATGCAGTCATTTCTGAAAAGAAATGTAGCACAGGGGTGCCTGGTGGCTCAGCTGGTTGAGCGTCTACCTTTGGCTCGGGTCATGATCTCAGGGTGCTGGGATCGAGCCCTGTGTCAGGCTCCCGGCTCAGCAGCAAGGAGTCTGTTTCTCCCTACCCCTGCTCGTGCTCTCTCAAATACATAAAATAAAATCTTAAAAAAAAAAAAAAGGAAGAAATGTAGCATAAGCTAGGCTACTGGTCTCAGGCCTCCTGACTTATATTCCCAAACCAGCTCGGCCTAGGAGAGGACAGTTAAAACATTTATGAAGCAGCAGCAAAAACCAAGTCATGGCAAGAACGGCCGCTGCTCATCTCCCACTAAGAAATGAATCCCCCGGGACGCCTGGGTGGCTCAGTTGGTTAAGCGGCTGCCTTCGGCTCAGGTCATGATCCCAGCGTCCTGGGATCGAGTCCCACATCGGGCTCCTTGCTCAGCAGGAAGCCTGCTTCTCCCTCCGCCTCTGCTTGCCTCTCTGTCTGCCTATGCTTGCTCTCTCTAACTAATAAATTAAAAAAAAAAATCTTTAAAGAAATGAATCCCCCATGAAATATTACGTTTACTGACCATCCTCTACCTCAACCCCCGGCGCTTGCCAACTCCTATCTGACATGGTTTCTCTTAAACCACCCGGTGTCAAAAAGGCATGGAACTGACACGACACAGTCACTTCCCTTTCCAACCTTCACTCTAGAACAGCGTTTAGAGCAATGAACAGGTTTTTCATAGGTTTTTCTATCCTTGGGAATTAAACCCTAACCTACCTCACAAAATAACGTTAGCCAGCGAGGAGTCAATAGCTCGAGGGCTATTAGTCATGAAGTTCCTTTTCCACGGGCTCTAAGAGCTGTGACCATTAAAGCAGACCAAATGCCCTGCTCTGCAGGACTCAGGGGCAGTGAGTGGGCCGATGGGAGTTTTCTTCCCAGTGTGGAAATACTGCCCTCTGCTGGCAGACATCTTACTTCACGGATGACTACAAACTCCAGGAGATGATTGAAAGAGATTTAAAATTTTAGGTTGAGGGGCGCCTGGGTGGCTCAGTGGGTTAAAGTCTCTGCCTTCGGCTCAGGTCATGGTCCCAGGGTCCTGGGGATCAAGGCCCATGTTGGGCTCTCTGCTCAGCAGGGAGCCTGCTTCCTCTCCCTCTGCCTACTTGTGATCTCTGTCAAATAAATAAATAAAATATTTTTTAAAAAATTTTAGGTTGATTTGTCCCCTGCAGAAAATTTAAAGACTGGAGTGATAAACTGCTCTTATCCTCAAACTTAAGGAACAAAGTGCTTGCTTTGATTTACTTCATGTAAAACAGCATTTTACAGACCTCCAGAAGAGGGGAAATCTGTCCCACTATACTTCAAAGTTAGGTGCACGGAATTCTTCAGGGAAGAAAATATCTTTGGAATGGAAATTCTAGTCCCCATTACACTCAGATAAGCAACACTGATCTAAATATACCTTTCTTTCGACAAACTTTGCATCGAGCATTTTCTGCTGACATATCCCACTTAATACAGGCATCCAGCATCCCAAGCAGAACGTGCATCCGGGAGAAAGTCTGAGCTTCACGGATTGCTGTCTTCCACTTTTCCAGAGCAGATGCGACCTAAACAGAGACCACACCAGGTGAGCGTTACTACCATGACCTGAAGGACATGACACAGATTCTTCACATAGTGCTGATACAGAGCATGCACTGGGAGCACTGGAACAGGAGAGGCGAGAGAACGCGAACGTTCCCCGCCTAGAGCTTCTCCACCCATCACCCATTTATTTTACAGCAAAAATCAAGGCTCTTAAGAGTGAAAAAGCTTGCCAAAGGTTACACAAAGAATTAAGGCAGGGGTGAGGGGTGATCAGAGACCCATCTGTTCCAGTGAAATCCACTTAAAGATTCAGCACCATTTAAAAGCGGGAACACTTGTGGAACCCGTTCCTGAGCTAACACAACTCTGGATAACAAGATGACGCGTCTCTGCAGTACGTGCCACAATCCCAGATTACAGGGCCTGGACGTTACAGTAAATACTATCTACAGAGCATTCGACAGCACTAAAAAATATCAAGTACTGGGCGCCTGGGTGGCTCAGTTGGTTAAGCAACTGCCTTCAGCTCAGGTCATGATCCCGGAGTCCCGGGATCGAGTCCCGCATCGGGCTCCCAGCTCCACGGGGAGTCTGCTTCTCCCTCTGACCTTCTCCCCTCTCATGCTCTCTCTCACTCTCTGAAATAAAGTCTTAAAAATAAATAAATAAAATAAAAATAAAAAAACTTAAATGCAAATTAATTCAGAATTACCCAGGGAAAACACAGTCAGGACACGGGAAAATATAATCAGGAATTTCAATGATAAAATACAACCCTCACTTCTATATAAAACAGACATTCTAAGGAAAAACAGAAATACCATTTTAGGATAATTCACTTATTTCTATTACTGTTTCTTTAGTCAAAAGGTGATTTTTTAGGTGTTTAGGTTTAGGTTTAGGTGTTTTAGGTGTTCGAAGTATTTCTTGCCTAAATGATCAGGTAAGCATTTGCAGAGACAAATGCCGCCATAGGTGTCATCGCTCTCAGGCAGAAAACACCACAGAGGGGGCGCCTGGGGGGCTCAGTTCAGCATCTGCCTTCAGCTTGGGTCACAACCCCAGGGTCCCAGGATGGAGCCCCACATCGGGCTCCCTGCTCAGCAGAGAGCCTGTTTCTCTTCTCTCTGCCTGCCACTGCCCCTGCTTGTACTCTGTCCCTCTCTCCCTCTGACAAATAAAAGCCTTAAACAAAAGAAAGAAAGAAAGAGAGAAAGAGAAAGTACCACAGAGATGCGCAAAGGTAAGGCTCGCCCTCCCTACAGCAGAGGCTGAGAGATGAGATCATCCCACCATCATCTACCCTGTGGGAGCCAATGCCTTAACCCGGGCGTGCGTGCGTGCGTGCAGTGAAGTCCAGGGAGCAGTGCACTGCTCGGGCAACTGGACTAGCTCTAGCTAGCTGACCACCCCGCTGCTGCACTGCCCTGCCCCACCCGAGCAAAGGCGTCTATCTGAAGTAAAAGAGTCTTCCTCCTACAGGAAGGGCTAATGCGGAAGGCCATCGGCTGTAAGAGCTGCCAAGGGACACTGAGCTACTTCTGAAGCTGTGGTGGGAGGGTTGACAGACGGGAACAAAGGCTGCCCCTTCTCTTTCTTCTGGAAACAGAGAACCAGAGAGAGCCCTGTGTGCATAAATTCATAAACGAGAATACATAACATAAACACAACAAAAACGAGGGGCTGCTGAAATTCTAGTACAATCTGGCCCACTCCTCCCTCCACCCCCAGGGCAGCGAGTTCAACACCGGCCCTCAGAACAGCACGACTGCCCTCCTCCCCACTCAGAGCTCCCCCGTCAAGGGTGTGTCCACACCACAGCTGGCCTCAGGGCAGGGGAGAGCCGGCATCTGCCACCACACAGGTCCTCTCACTGTGCCAGCCACCCACATCCCGCCAATGGAACACAGATTTAGGAATTTTAAGTCCAGTCCCTAAACAGAGTGCCAACAGGAACAGGCCAAAAAAATGGCTAAAATGGGCTTTGCTGTCCTCTAGCGGACACTCGGATGCGCACGCGCAGGAAAAGCCCTACCAGCAGGCAGTACTGCCTTTTGCTTATTTCCTGTGAACCCTAAGATCTGAGCCCTCAGGAGGGCATCCGGCCTCAGTAAAACACAAGCAAAGAGCGGCTCAGAACGCTGAGCGTCCAACTCCCGGCTTCTGCTCGGGCCGCCAGCGAGGCCACGGGACTGAGCCCAGGTCAGGCTCAGCGCAGGCTCTGCCGGAGATTCTCTCCGCCTCTGCCCCTCCCTCTACACTCACCCTCTCTCTCAAATAAATCTTTTTAAGAAAAACACTGAAAGGTCTTAGAAATAAGCTTATTTAACCTCATTTTGATACATATAATTTATATGTTAACAAATTCACCTTGTAAAGAAAAACAACGGTTTTACACATATCTGCAGAGCTACGTGACTACCCACATAATCTTAATTCAAACACTTTCATCACCCCCAAAAGAAAACCTGCAGCCCCACTGGTCACTCCCCATTCTCCGCCCCAACCTACCACTGCCCCAGCCCCAGGCAACCACTAATCTACTTTTGGTCTGGAGATTTTCTTCTTCTGGACATTTCATATAACCTGAGGCTTTTTGTGACTGCCTTCTTGGAGCATAATTTTTCTAGGGCCTGTAATAGTACTTTATTTAAGAGCAGTACTTTATTCCATTATAAGTACTGAATATTTTCCCACTGTATGGATCAATCAATCACATTGTTTATCCATTCATCGGGTGATGGAATCTTGGTTGTTTCCATTTTTTGGCTATCATAAACCACACTGCTATGAGTATTTATGCACATCTGTATAACTTTCATGTATTAATTTTGCCCAAGGTCTCACAGCAATTTGGGACCAGGTCTCTTTCACATCTCCAGGTCCCCAATACCAATGCTCCTGACATTACAGATACTGGATACTCACTAGCATTTGGTTAAACCCACCAAGTTATCCACCCAGACCAGCCTAGATTCCAAACAACCTCTACTTTTGAGGGCAAAACATTAGACACTCAAGATTCGGGGAAAAAAAAAAAAGATTTGCAAGGCCATCCTGGTTTCCCATCATTGGAAAAAAATTCCAAACAGGCTAGCACATTAAAACAAAAACCCCAGGGCACCTGGGTGACTCAGTGGATTAAGCCTCTGCCTTCAGCTCAGGTCATGATCCCAGGGTCCTAGGATCGAGCCCCAAATCGGGCTCTCTGCTCAGCAGGGAGCCTGCTTCCCCCTCTCTGCCTGCTGCTCTGCCTATTTGTGATCTCTGGTCTGTCAAATAAGTAAATAAAATCTTTAGAAAAAAAAACAAACACAACCCCCCCCCCCAAAAAAAACCCCACACCATATTCAAAGACACTGGGGTTTTTTTGTTTTGTTTTGTTTTCCAAAGATTTTTATTTATTTATTTATTTGACAGAGAGATCACGTAGGCAGAGGCAGGCAGAGAGAGAGGAAGAAGCAGGCTCCCCCCTGAGCAGAGAGCCCGATGTGGGGCCCGATCCCAGGACCCTGGGATCAGGACCTGAGCCGAAGGCAGAGGCTTTAACCCACTGAGCCACTCAGGCGCCCCGTTTTTTTGTTTTTTTAAGACACAGCTTTTAGGAACAGATGAACAGTGGCAACTAAGTTTTGACACTCAACACTGGTGGTATCCAGTAAAATCCTGTGTCTGACAATGCTGCTGGAGGGCTAAACACATTAGCCTGATGAAAACTTCAGATTCTCTCGCATGTTTAAGTAAAGGTGGTTCCTAGGTAGAAGCGGTTACGACAGAATGAAAAGGAAGCCACCTTAGATGCAAAGTCACCAGGACTCCCTTTACTAACAGGAAAAAGGCCATATTCCATCTTGAAAGGACAGGACAAGGCTTCCCACCACATTCTTCCACAAAAGAACATTTAAAATGAAGAACAGATAATCAGGCTGCCAGGACGAATGCATCCAAAGTAAACAGCCTAACAGAACCAGGATTTTACCAAATTATACAAGGTCTTTCCCACTTAATGCAAAAACAAAGAAAGAAACAAACATTAAATATTTGAAATCATCTGGGCTATTACAAAAGGAGATTCAAGAAACAATCTACTTCTTTAAGTAAGGAAACCGGAACCCATACTGGTATTAACGACTCACGCTGCCAGACGAACCACGCTGGCCGGGGCTACATAGAAACCTCCAGAGCAACGGACAGCGGAAAATTTCAGAGCAGTGGCAACGCCGACCTTTGGTCGGGAACTGCAGGCAGGGCATAATGCCACTTTAATGGAGAACACTGCTGCACTACTTAGTAGGCAACCGAACTGATTTTCCAAGAAACTCTTCCCCATGCTTCCCATTTGTGTGCCATATGCCTGGGCCCCAAGGTTCAACCTGCGCAGCGCTCAGATTTTCCTGCCCAATCGTACTAAGAATGAAGCCTCATGGGACGCCTGGGTGGCTCAGTTGGTTAAGCAGCTGCATTCGGCTCAGGTCATGATCCCAGCGTCCTGGGATCGAGTCCCACATCGGGCTCCTTGCTCGGCAGGGAGCCTGCTCCTCCCTCTGCCTCTGCCTGCCACTCTGTCTGCTGTCTGCCTGTGCTCACTCTCTAACAAAGAAATAAAATCTTAAAAAAAAAAAAAAAAAAAAAGAATGAAGCCTCACATGACAGAGGTTACTTTGCTACGGAGAAAAGTACTAAAGAAGAACTCGAGAATTCTATAGCTACTACCTCCCCCGAGAAGAAAATGTGACTGGTAAAGAAATGCCAAAGAAAGATCACGCCAAGAGACTCTTCCGGGCAGAGTTGACAACAAAACCCATGCAGTACTTGGCAAGACCTAGGCAACTGATGCCTCACGAGAAGAGACTCAGCAGAGGAGACGATACACCACTGCCTCGGACTCCATCCGGAAGGTGACCTGCACGCCACACGGAGCCATTAAATGGAGCACACGGCAGTGAGAACCCAGTCCCAGGAAGGCGCTGACATGTGTCCAGTCTCTGATCTACGCCAGGATCTACAGACCTTGATCTAACTGAATACTGGCTCTCTGCTCCTTACCTCCCCCCGGGACTCCCCTTTCATCATCACGCGTCACCTTGGCCTCGGGAAGAAAGGGAACAGGACCACAGCATACACCGATCTGAGGAGCTTCCGAGGGCAGAACAAGGAGCAGCTATCAGTGAGGAGAAAGCCGATTTCAGTTCAATCCAAGCAGGCCTAGGCCGCCTCCATGACCGCATGAACTACTTATTCTTCAAACCCCAGATGACACATCTGGCCCTCTGGGGCGTTCTCCCTACTCCGCCCCAGGTGTCCCCCACAGGTAGGCTGAGTCCTGCGCTTTCTCGTCAGGGCCTGTCACTCCACCACAACCATCCCTCCCACTCCAACAGGACTCTGGGAGGGCAAGGACTCCTGGCTCCGCCGCATCACCACGCCCTCCGGACTCACTACAGGACTGCCCAAGACAAGTCTTTACCGGCTGGGTGCGAAAAGAAGGACACGAGGAAGGGGGAGAGAGAAATCAAACACAAAGGAAAAGATTCTACGGGATAATGCCTGCGACCTCTCCCTTAACAGAGTGGTTTCATATTCTTTTCTTTCGAAGTAATCTTATGCAAAAAGCTAATAGACAAAAGACATAACGTTCATCAGTAAGGAATTAAGGAGCCGAGAAAACACAGTATCACACAGATCTACATGGACTGGGACGGGGGGAGGGAGACAGAATACGTTCATGGGTAAGAGATGGCAGAACACGACGCAGACGATTCCGTTCTGTAAAATTCCAATAAAACTATCTTCATGGGCGTCTGGGTGGATCAGTGAGTTAAAGCCTCTGCCTTCAGCTCAGGTCATGATCCCAGGGTCCTGGGATCGAGCCCCACATCGGGCTCTCTGCTCAGGGGGGAGCCTGCTTCCCTTCCTCTCTCTCTGCCTGCCTCTCTGTCTACTTGTGATCTCTGTCTGTCAAATAAATAAATAAAATTTTAAAACAAAACTATCTTTGTGTGCACCCAGAAAACACAATGAACTATAAAGAATGATATTCCTGGGGAGCAAAACCAGGATGGGAGTTGTTTCATATTTTACCTACCTCTCACACTGGATTTACTTACAATGAGCATGTTACTTTTAAAGCTTAAAAACCAGAAAACTGGATATCCACATGCAAAAAACTGAATTTAGATAGTCTACAAATATTAATTCAAAATGGATCAAATATTTAAACGCAAAAGCTAAAAATTCTAAGACAGGTAGAAAAAAAGGGAGGGGAAAGACACTGGATGTGTGATGCTGTACTTGGCAATGATCTCCTGGATGTGACACCGAAAGCAGAAGTGACAGAAGAAAACTGGTAAGGCGAAATTCATCAAACTTGAAAACTTTTGCGCATCAGAGGATGGCATCAACAGAATGAAAAGGCAGCTCAGAGGATGGGAGAATACATCTGCAAATCATACAACTGATACAGGATTAACACCCAGAACATATAAAGATCCCACATAACTCAAAGACAAGAAGACACAATCCAATTAAAAGACAGCTGAAGACTCAAGGACACATTGCCCCCAAAGACGACAAAGGGCCAACAAGCGCACTGCTCATCACTGATTATGGGGGAATGCAGATCGAAACCATGAGCTAGCACCTCCACCCGTCAGGATGCCTGCAATCACAGAAAGAGAACGTGACAGGTGCTGGCAGGAACGGAGAGAAGCAAGAACCCTGTGCACCACCGTCGGGCATGGAAAATGGTGCGGCCGCTGCGGAAACAAGGCAGTTCTTGAAGAAGCTGAAGAGAATCACTATACAATGCGGCAGCTCTGCTTCTAGGTGCAGAGCCAAAAGAACTGAGAGCAAGAACTGGAACAGACAGCTGTACGCCCGTGCGCCCAGCACGACTGCACGTGAGGGCCATCTGGCTGCGACACCGGTCACCCCAGAGTTCTCCAGGATGACTGGCTGCTGCGGCTGGCCGGCCGGCAGCCTCCTCCCTCCCTCACCGTGCAGCCCTCCTGAGGCTGTGCACCTGGACACAGCGCACAACCTTCCCCAACACATCAGGATCGTCCTCCATCCTTCAGTCAAGGCTACAGAGCAGCACTCCCCTGCTAGAGGTTCCAAACAAGCGCTCAAGGTCCACAGCCCCGAACCCACAAGAGCCAGAAGAGGGTGGAAGGGAGCCAGGTGTGCACCGCTGGATGCACACACCACGTGGCATAGACACGGAGTGAACGTGACTCGGTCCTAAAGGGAAACTCTAGCACCCGACGCCACACAGACGAGCTTTGCAGACATTATGCCAAGTTAACCAAACCAGTCACGGAAGGACAGATAGAGCGATTCCACCTCTATGTAACGGTACTCAGAGCAGCTGAATCCGCGGACTCGGAAAGAAAACGGGGTTGCCGGGGGTCGAGGGGACGGCGAAACGGGTAGTGTAGTCTTTGGTGGGCACAGTTTCAGTCTGGGAAGATGAGAACGTTCTGGAGACGGGCGGGGGTGACAGGTGCACAGCACTGCGAATGTACGTAACACGCAACGTAACAACGGTTAGGATGCCACCTTGTTTGTGTGTATTTCACCAACGTTTTTAACAATTTAAAAACTGCTACCGCCTTTTAAAAAGCAATCAGCGCCGGTAAAGGGGGATGGGGCCCTCGGAGACATGGTCCAGCTGTGCCCCACAGACCGGTCTGAAAACCACAACATTTAGAAGTGAGGAAAATGAACACCGGCTCAGGAACGGGGCTTTAAGGAGGTACAAGTACCGGGTTAGACCACTCGGAACCAGACCTGGGCTCCTAGGCACAAAACGCAGCTTCGGGAACAAAGTACCTCCGCCTCCTCCGCCAGCTTCTTCTCCTCGTCCACCTCTTCCATCTTTGCTGAGTCCTCGCTTTGGAGCTTTCTCCTCTTCTGCTTGGGAGCCATGAAGCCTTGGAGAAACTTCTTTATGACGCTGGCTTGTAGGGCAATCACACACTCACCAAAATCCTTCAGTTTCTCTAACGAGATCACCTACAGGAAATGACAGAAACAGAATGAACCAAAGGCCAAGGTGACACGAGACTCTCCTCCCCTCCCCACACCTGGGCTCCCGGCATCTCTGCACTACTCTGACCTGACGTGCGTTGTGGGGGAAGCTAACTGTGAGCCCGCCCGGGGGCAACTCCCCACCAGTTTCAGCATCACCGGGGGAGTTTACCCAAAAGCAACTTCACTGGGGGTTTTCCCAGGGGGTAAAGGTCTTTCACTGAAGCTAACCCCTCCCCACATGTGGTAGTAAAATTCTGTATTTACTCAAAATAATGCATGCTGTCTGCAAGGGGAAAAAAAAAAGGAGACTATCCTTGACTAAATTCAAATCAATCTGGGCCCCAAATGGGTCAGACCACATGAATTTACCTTGGTCCTCAATTCAATGGGTGGTTTATACGTTTAAAAGACGCTGACTACTTCCATTTCCCCAGCAATGAGACCCACGGGATGCTGAAACACGCTCTACTTAATTAAGGAAGTTAGGGAGCTCATTCATTCACTCAGCAACCGAGTGTTTACTACGGGCAAACTACAGACTCAGGGGAAAGAAAAACTGAGAAGGAAAACTAAGCATTTACTGACTCACTATATTGCTTACAAACTGTAAGCCAGGTAATCCACTTTCCATACTTGGTGTCATCTAAGCCTAACATTTATTTTATGCATAAGGACAGAAGCTAAATCACTTTGATCCAAGTCATACTCTTGAATGATTGTTACCTTCTCAGTCATGCAAAACATGTCAATTAAAAAAATACCACTTTGTAACTACAAAGAGAAACAAAGAATGATGATAACCCGATGTTAGCAGGGTGTGAGCCTGGGTTCAGCACAAAGTAGGCAACTGATAAATATCTGCTAAAGAAACAAAAAAGTAGGGGACCTGGGTGGCTCAGTTGGTTAAGTGACTGCCTTTGGCTCAGATCATGATCCTGGAGTCGCAGGAGGGAGTCCCTCCCATTGGGCTCCCTACTGGGAGGGGAGTCTGCTTCTCCCTCTGACACTCCCCCTTCTCATGCTCTCTCTCTCTCTCTAACAAAACCTTTAAATAAATAAATGAATAAACAAACAAAAAAGTTTAAAAAAAAGTAATTATATTTGAAACTGGCAAAAATACTTAGTGTTGAATAATCTTCAAAAGATCATTAGAACAGGGACGCCTGGGTGGCTCAGTCAGTTAAGCGGCTGCCTTCGGCTCAGGTCATGATCCCAGGATGCTGGGATCGAGTCCTGCATTGGGCTCCTTGCTCAGCAGGGAGCCTGCTTTTCCCTATGCCTGCTCTGCCTGCTGCTATCCGGCTAGTGCTCTGACAAACAAATACAACCTTTAAAAAAAAAAATAAAAAATCATTAGAACAATACAGATATTTAATCCTTTTTCTTACAAAATGTACGAGTTCATAACCAGACTAGGTTAAAAAAAAAAAAAATGGGGCGCCTGGGTGGCTCAGTGGGTTAAGGCCTCTGCCTTCAGCTCAGGTCGTGATCTCAGGGTCCTGGGATGGAA
>ML104184.1:24971-54349 GCA_003697995.1 Taxidea taxus jeffersonii
CACCTGGGTGGCTCAGTGGGTTGAAGCCTCTGCCTTCAGCTCAGGTCATGATCCCGGGGTCCTGGGATCACGCCCTGAATTGAGCTCTCTGCTCTGCAGAGAGCCTGCTTCCTCTTCTCTCTCCCTGCCTGCCTCTCTGCCTGCTTGTGATCTGTCAAATAAATGAATAAAAAATAAATAAATAAGGGCACATGGGTGGCTCATTGGGTTGTGCTTCTGCCTTCAGCTCAGGTCATGATCTCAGGGTCATGGGATCGAGCCCCACATCGGGCTCCCAGCTCAGCCTGCTTCCCCCTATCTCTCTGCCTGCCTCTCTGCCTACATGTGATCTCTGTCTCTGCCAAATAAGTAAAATCTTAAAAAAAAAAAAAAACATTAAAATCAGTAAAAAGCATTTTAGTATTTTCTGATGGACAGTATTTTCCAATCTTCTCTCCAGCTCTGATATCTAGACCTATCTCATGTGGAACATGGGGTCTCCTGAACTGGTTCATCTGTCCTTCTGAGCAGGAAGTGACAGGACTCTAAACAGACCTTGAAATGTACCCATTTACCAGCATGAGTGCTACCCAACATTAAGCATAATCCTACAGAGCTGATTAGTATAAAGGATGGACAAAACAGATACACAAACAAGTTTCAGACCTTAAAGCACAGGCATCAATGACATGGGGATGCTGAAGAACAGACATATTAAATAATCCTTTAGGACTGTGACTCCGGGACCTATTTTCATTCAACTTAATAGAAAAGCACTTTTTGGGGTACCTGGCTGGCTCAATCAGTGGAGCAAGCAAACCTTGTTCTCAGGGTTGGAGGTTCCAGCCCTATGCTGGATGCAGAGGTAACTTAAAAATAAAATCTTAGGGGCGCCTGGGTGGCTCACTGGGTTAAAGCCTCTGCCTTCGGCTCGGGTCATGATCTCAGGGTCCTGGGATCAAGCCCCGCATTGGGCTCTCTGCTCGGTGAGGGGCCTGCTTCCTCCTCTCTCTCTGCCTGCGTCTCTGCCTACTTGTGACCTCTGTCTAATAAATAAATAAAATCTTTAAAATAAAATAAAATCTTAGGGGCACCTGGGTGGCTTAGTGGGTTAAAGCCTCTGCCTTCTGCTCAGGTCATGATCCCAGGATCCTGGGACTGAGCCCCACATCGGGCTCTCTGTTCAGCAGGGAGCTTGCTTCCCCCTCTCTTTCTGCCTGCCTCTCTGCCAACTTGTGATCTGTCAAATAAATAAAATCTTAAAAAAATAAAATAAAATAAAATCTTAAAAGGCACCTGGGTAGCTCAGTTGATTAAGTGTCTGATTTTGGCTCAGGTCATAATCTCAGGGTCCTGGGATCAGCCCTGTGTTGGGCTCCCTGCTCAAGTGGGGAGTCTGCTTCTCCCCTCTCCCTTTCCCCTACTCCCCTGCCTTGTGCTCACTTGCTCTCAAATAAATAAAATCTTTAAAAAATAAAATAAGATAAAATCTTAAAAAAAACCAGAAAGCTCTTTTTGAATAAAGGTTCTAAGCCACTTAGATTTTTCTGGATATCAAAGGAAAGTATCAAATGCACATGGAGAATTTCTGGTTCCACAGGTCTTTCAAAACAAACCCACACAGGGCGCCTGGGTGGCTCAGTGAGTTAAAGCCTCTGCCTTCAGCTCAGGTCAGGATCCCAGGATTCTGGGATAGAGCCCCGAATCGGGCTCTCTGCTCAGCAGGGAGCCTGCTCCCTCCCCACTAGTGATCTCTGTCTGTCAAATAAATAAATAAAATATTTAAAAAACAAAACAAAGCAACAACAACAACAACAAAAAAAACCCACACATGATTTCTGGGGTCATATGCGGAAGTCAAGAACAATATCAAGGAATAATTCCAAATTAAGTTTCCATGAGTAACAGATCTCCTAAGAGTGTTTGCTTATGTTCTTACCCGAGCTTCAAATTCCGATGTTTCTTCCACATAACCAAGTCCCCCCTTTTGTAACCTTGTTGCAACTTCAATGAGATCACTACGAAGAAAGTTTAAAAGCTCCTGGTTGCCATCACAGGATTTTAGACCCAAATTTGGCTTCCGGGCCAGATGAATAGAATGAATGATGTCCTGGTACCTAGAAAAGTTGGGGAGCAGGAAGGGAAAATAAATTCTGAATGACAGGTCTCATTTCTAGAAGACTTACTCAGATCTTCATTTCTCCTTGGTGATCTCTTTAGTTTTGTGTTTTTGTACAAATTTTCAAATTTGTCTTATTCTTGATTAATTTGAAAAACACACTTTTTTGGTATTTGATAATCCCAGTACCTGAAGTGTCCTGCTTAACACATAGCTCTCATTCATGGTTCCTGGTCTGTGTTTTTTTGTTTTTGTTTTTTAACCTTTTTACCATGAGTTTCTCGGGATTTTATCTGTTGAAATTCTTTGAGGCCTGGTTTGAAGCTGTGCTCCTCCAAAGAGAATTTGCTCACGTCAGATACCAGGAAATGCTATCAATGTGAGACAACTTTATATCACCTGCTAGAATGCCTCATAACAGTAAAAATGTCAAAGGGCTGAAACTGTACACAAGGACCTTCAGGTTCACTCTCACATTAAAGGTTGACCCGCTGAGGTCCCAGCAACACACTCTGGCAAGACCATAAGTTTCACTGTTGGTTTCTTATAAAATGCAAACTTGGGGCGCCTGGGTGGCTCAGTGGGTTAAAGCCTCTGCCTTCGTTCGGCTCAGGTCATGATCCCACGGTCCTGAGATCGAACCCCACATCGGGCTCTCTGCTCAGCAGGGACTCTGCTTCCCCCTCTCTCTCTGTGCCTGCCTCTCTGACTACTCTCTTGTGATCTCTGTCAAATAAACACATTAAAAAAAATAAAATAAAATGCAAACTTGAGCTCAAGGTCATCTCAGCTGAAGTATACTAAGTTCCCATTTCATTCTTTTTTTGAAGATCTATTTATCTATTTGACAGAGAGAGAGAGAGAGAGAGAGAGACAGTGAGAGAGGGAACACAAGCTGGGGGAGTGGAGAGGGAGAAGCAGGCTCCCCTAAGAGCAGGGAGCCCGATGCAGGGCTCGATGCCAGGACCCTAGGATCATGACCCCAGCCGAAGGCAGACACTCAACCCAGGCGCCCCTCCCCTTTCACTCTTAATAAGCATTTTCAATATTATTTTCCTCTGAATATAACTTCACTATGTCTTACTGGTTTTCTTGCAAAGGATTTCCCTTGCTTTGCAGAATTCCCTTTACTTTCTTCTTTGACGTTATCTATGAGTATATTTAACTGCCTGTCAGTTAGGATCTTTTTTGACATCTTTAAGGAATTTGTTTCTAATTTTATTGCAATCTGATCAGAGAACAAATCCTAAAATACTCTATTTTCAAAATCCATTGAGACTGCTTTTGTGGCTAAGTATATGATTAATTTTTATAAATGTTCAATGGATAGAAAAAACTTTACTTCTCTGTTCCCAACTGGCTTAGTATCATTTTGTTTTTATTATTATTTTTTTTAATTATTTTTTTTAAGATTTTATTTATTCATTTGATAGACAGAGATCACAAGTAGGCAGAGAGAGAGAGAGGAGAAAGCAGGCTGTCCGCAGAGCAGAGAGCCCGATGCGGGGCTCGATCCCATGACCCTGGGATCATGACCCGAGCCGAAGGCAACGGCTTTAACCCACTGAGCCACCTAGGTGCCCCATCATTTTGTTTTTAAATTCCTTTTTTACTGAGGGGCACTTGGGTGGCTCAGCTGGTTAAGCGTCTGCTTTCAGCTCGGGTCATGATCCTGGAGTCATGGGCCTAAGCCCCCAACATCGGGCTCCCTGCTCAGAGGAGAGTCAGCTTCTCCTCCTCTCTCTGCCCATCACCCTGCTCGCGTCTGCTTTTTCTTTGCTCCTTACCCAGCTTGTGGTCTCTCTCAAATAAATAAAATCTTAAAAAAAAAATAAATTCCTTTTTTTTTATTGAAATGAGTAACTAAGTGCACACCCTGTAATTTATATCATCACTTACTTTCTTGTAAAGAGCATATATAACTGTTTTATAAATGTGAACTTCAAATGGTCTGTGATACACTATCCTATCCCCTTGGCTACCCAAAGGAAATACAAATAACCACCACCAAGAGACTCGATAAATAAAGTAGAATCACAAAGATTATACAAATTCCTAGAACGGTATATAGAAAGGAAAATGATAGGACTCGGTTATAAAAATCATGGATGAAACCTGAAATCACCAGTATGTTGCATATTAACTACACTTCAATTAAACACAAAACAAAACAATATGAAACCTGGATGGCTCTTCAGTAAAATAATGCTAAGGAAGGAACATTAATTCTCGAAGATTATGTATGCTTGACAGCCTTTAAAAAGTTCAAACCCAGAAAAGCAAGGTATGTGTTTGGGTTTTTTTTAATGCTCAACAAAACCAAACAAAGCGTAAGTTTTGTTTTTAACCCTGACAATCAAATATGTTAACAAACAGAAGGCACATCATAGGACCATACCACTTTGTGGCTGGTGGACTGACATTTTCCCTTGTCTTTCTTAATTTAACTGACCTGTTCATCTCTTATTAAGACACCATGATTCTGAATATAATTTTAATTAATTTATGCATTAAGCAGTGGACTAGTATCACGTACCCATCCATTCTCACTCACAAAAGTCTAGAAAACTTGCAACTGTAGACTGAATGATACTTCTTTCTTCAATCAAACCCAAATTCAACTATGAAAGCATGCAGTCAGATACGAAAGGTGGCCTTAAGCCAAAACCTTGCCCTGGCTTTGACAGGGGCACTGCCTAGAACAGGAAGGACACTGGCAAATCGAGATGCAGAGAGTATTTGTTTGGAGGTTTCTGGTATATGCGCTGCCGAAGCGAGCTCTGTTTGGAGGTTTTTAAAGATACAATTCAATATTAAACTGACCACTTTAAAGCACACATCTGCTGTGGTTTTAATGTTGTGGAACCATCAAAACTACCCAATTCCAAAACTTTCATCGCCCCAGAAGAAACCCCATACCTCACTCCCAATTCTCCCCTACCCCTAGCCCCTGGAAACCACAAGTCTACTTTCTTTCTGTCCCTGTGGATGTGCCTACTCTGAAAGTCTTACATAGACGGAATCATACTGGGGACGCCTGGTTGAGTGTCTGCCTTCGGCTCAGGTCACGATCCCAGAGTCCTGAGATGGCCCCAGAGTCCCTGAGTGGGGAGCCTGCTCCTCCCTCTGTCCTTGTGCCCCGCCCCCCAACTCATGCTCACTCTCTCTCTGCAATCTCTCTCTCAAATAAATAATAAAAATGAATAAACAGAATCATTATGGGCCTTTTGTCCAGCTTCTTTGATTCAGTCCGTTTTTTTGTTTCAGCCCTGTTACAGCTATAGCACGTGTCGGTGCTTTGTTCTGTTTTGTGGCTGAATTTATGGATTTGCCACATTCTGTTTACCCGTCAGCTGATGGACATTTAGGGAGTTTTCATTTTCTGGCTATTTCCAACACTGACAATACTTCTGAATGCCAACTGGTGTGGGGCTGCCTAACTGTAACGAGGATCTCAGGCCAGTGCGTGACGCACAGGAAATCAATGAACAATCCTGCTGCACTGTATCTACGTGGCTTAAAAATACACTTTTCCAAATAAGCAAGAATCAAGAAACTCCCAAGCAATAAGAATATAAAAGGGTTACAGACACTTTTTTAAATTTACTTTTACTGCTTTTACAGATAAGCAAATAACCCCTAAGACATTTATAATACCTAATGCTGAAGAGAAGCTGTGTAGAGCAAGATGAAAATCCTTACCTCTTCTCGAGTCTCTCTTTAAGTTGACTTTCTCTTATTCCCTGAGGATGAAGGCAATTTAGCAACTCATCCAGTTCCTTCTGACTATCACATAAAAACCTAAAAGGAGCAACACAGAATCAGGAACTCTGAAAAATAATCAAATACTAAGAAAGGGTCTAAGATTGGTGGTAGAAGTTGGCAGAACAGAATTCCAATCTTGCTCACAAGCAGAACAGATAGTTTATTATTTCACTGAGACCCAACGCTAACTTTATCCTATAATAACAGAGCCAACGCTTCCTACTAAAATACGAACAAATTCTATAAAGTCACCTGACACACTTGTCCATATACCTTAAAAGAGTAAACCTACATCCAAAAATAAAAGATAAAAGGTCATTAAACCAAAAGGAATCATAGGCAAAACAGTTAATGCAATCACAAAATAAAAGGGACCCTCTCAAAACCTGTTTCCCTGTCTAAAAGAATATGGACATAAAAGCAAATCAATGGCTATGTATACAACTTATATTATTTAATTAATGAAGATGAAAATCCTATATCTACTCCCAGAACATATACAAACTTACATTATAATAGGAAAATAAAATTCCAAAACTTAGAATATATTCTTAACAAAAACAAAAAAACCCTCAAACCTGCTTTTAAAGCAATGAGTTTACATATCCAAGAAATCAAAATCATACAAAACGATCTTAACAAATGTTAAGACTGGCGTCACTAGATTATTTTCTTAACATGAAAAAGGAAAAAGAAAAGAGCAACTCGATGAATGCTCACGTTACCATAGATTCTGGCCTTGTTTGGGTATGGTGGTCTCTACAGCAACTTCTGCTGCGGGTCCAGGTTGTGTGTTCATGCTTGCATTTTTGCCTAGGTTTGCTTTCTTACCTAAAAAAAATGTAAACATTAGGTTAATACAGTAAATACCCAATTCTGCATTTCTTTTTAAGATTTTATTTTTAATTATTTGATAGAAAAGGAAAACAAGCAGGGGGAGTGGGAGTGGGAGAAGCAGACTTCCCGCTGAGTGGGGAGAGCCCCATGCAGGGCTCGATCCCAGGACCCCGGGATCATGATCTGAGCCAAAGGCAGACTAAGCTTAATGACTGAGCCACCCAGGCACCCCCGAATTCCGCATTTCAAACCTAAGCAGGACGCAATGCCAATCCCACAACCAGTAACACAGATGCTGCCTATTCCATCCATCCGGTGCACGCAGACACTGCCTTCTTGTGATCAGCTTACACACACATTCTTTGAGATGCCTGCTGTCTACACAGCTGAACAGTTGCGCAGTTCCAATTTAGAGTATTACAACTTAGAAGGGAGCGGGATGACTGAATAACTCTTTATATCAAAGCAAATAATCCATTTACTTTTAGTACATGAGGCTTGGCACAAAGGCACAAATGAAACACATAAACTACTATAAACTTACCCCTGGAGGCTTCAAAATATCAAACACGAACTTTTTTCTAAGTCAGCTCCCACACACTAGGACACGAATATGGATGGATCTTAGGCCAATCTCTGAGGCCGCACATAACACTGTAACTGGTTCTGTCCCCTGCTCCCACTCTCTCCCCTTAACCTGGCGCACCTTCCCTGCACTACAAACACATCGCCCCGTTAGTCTTCCGAGTCACGTGATTCTGAAGACACCCCGTCATGCTGGGATGAGAACATGAAGCAACAATGCCCGCCAGGATGCGCCAGGACTGCGGGGACGGAACGCCCATCTTCTCCTGGGAGCTAGAACTATGGAGACCTGATTTCTAAGGACATCCATTAAGCTTCTGGAACACATCATAAAATCAGTCTCTCCTCCTGCTGGAAACTTTCCCCCAGGTCTAAAGGTCCTGACTGTACATTTACTGCTCTCAAACATAACTGTCCTTATGTAGGTATTTACGAACTCTATAAAAACTAGATTTTTCTACCAAAGTGCTGCAATGTAATACTTACTATTAACACAGTATAAAAAGGACTTAACTGTGAAACTTTGGGCTACATATTAATTTCCTTATTTAACAATTTTGTGAGTTTTAAGTTTGGGATAGGAGTGTCTCTAAAATGAAGGAAAACTGCCTTTAAAAAGACTTCTGAAAGAAACGTTAACGATCTAATACTTGAGAAGCAATCTTCATTAGGTCACAGAAAGCAGAGCTAGCAGGAACCTTGCAGATCATTTAACCCAGTGGTTCTCCATGGGGAGCCAGGCTGCCTCCCAGCGGACATGTGGCAACGTCTGGAGACACATTTAATTGTCACTATTAGCATTTATTCCATCGAGGCCAGGGATGCTGCTCAATATGTGACAATGCACAGGACAATCCGCACCTATAAAGAATTACCTGGGGGTGTCTGTGTGGCTTAGTCATGTAAGCATCCAATTCTTGATTTCAGCTCAAGTTATGATCCCAGTATCGTGGGACTGGGCCCTGCGTCGGGTTCCCTCTCTCTCCCTCTACCCCGCCCCAACCCTTTAAAAAAAAAAAAAGATCTGACCCAAAATGTCAATAATGCTGAGGATGAGGAAAACTGATCTAACCTGACCACTTGGGTTTTTTTAATTAAAAAAGAAAAGTTTTGTTTTCATTTTTGTTTTTTTTTGTTTTTTTTTTTAAGATTTTGCTTATTTGACAGAGAGAGTAGAGGGACAGGGAATATAAGCAAGGGGAGTGGGAGAAAGATGCAGAAACCCTGCTGAGCAGGGAGCCCGGTGCAGGGCTCAATCCCAGGACCCCAGGTCCATGACCTGAGCCGAAGGCAGACGCTTAGTGACTGAGCCACCCAGGCGCCCCCTTTTAACTTCTTTCTTGAAATAACATATATGTGTTACACATAATCTATGTTCAATGTACATATGCGCCTCAAGAAAAAATATATATACACATTTATAAAATTATACTTATTTATTTTACAAATCAAACACACCCATGTGATCAGAACCCAGGCCAAGAAAAAGAGCATCAGTACCCCTTTATGACTCTTTCTCAGTCACTTATTTTTAGTTATTTGCTGTGTTTCCTCCTCACTAGAATTTTAGTTAAATGACATTCAGGACCTTATCTGTCTTGTTTGCTTTCTGGTACCCACAAAACATGAAAATCTGGTTGGCATACATGAGATGCTCCGTACACACTGAATAAATAAATTCTGAAATTGTCTTCTTAGCCCTTTACCTCAATTCCAGCCATTAAGGTACCTACAGAGAGACTTCCAAGGAGCAGAGTTTGGAGACTACTTGTCTAAAATCTAATCTAATCTATAAAATGCCTGGGTGGCTCAGTCACTACATGTCTGCCTTCAGCTCAGGTCACGATCCCAGAGTCCTGGGATCGAGCCCCATATCGGGCTTCTTCTCTCTCTCCCACTCCCCCTGCTTTTATTCCCTCTCTAGCTCTCTCTCTGTCAAATAAATAAATAAAATCTTAAAAAAAACATCGAATACCCAAATACCCTAACATTCAAGCTCTTTATCCTTCCACACGGCACCTAGAACAAAGCTCATCACCAAATGTTAGTTTCCTTCCTTCTTCAATGCATTTCATATCCTCCCACCCCACTCAAATACATCTACCTAAGGAGAAAATAAACTGCAAATAGAAAAAGTGACCAAGGAAAGACAGTCCTTACTAATGAGTCTACTCGAGCAGGGTATAAGAACTGATAGATACACATACTCCGGGGACAGTAATCTTCATCAGCAGAGTCCGCACGGTCTTTGCGGTGACTGAATCGATAGTCGATGCTGTCATGCACCCAGCCTTTTTCAATGAACAATCCCGGAACTTCATCCGAGAAGAGCCAGTACCTATAAATCACAACCATACGTTAATAAAATAATGACAGATCACGAGCATGGGATGACTTTACTGTTGGGGGAGATAATTACAGAATATCACTGAACGTTCAGACCCTTACAAATGAATACCAACATTTTTGAAATTTGAGGTTCGCTTCGTATCTGTAATTTTTATAACATCTAGTATTTCTCTACTTCAGGTTCCACACAATACACACACGTAAAATGTATTACCATTTCTAAGGATCCCTACTTGGATTACGTGGATTACGTTTCACCCATCCTAATAATTTAGGTTTCCTATTTGTGCTATCTTCAAAAACAGAGTTGTGTCTTTTTTTTTTTTTTTTTTTTTTGACACGGAGGGAGAGAGAGAGATCACAAGTAGGCAGAGAGGCTGGCAGAGAGAGCAGGGGGAAGCAGGCTCTTGCCAAGCAGAGAGCCCAATGCAGGACTGGATCCCAGGACCCTGAGATCATGACCTGAACCGAAGGGAGAGGCTTAAACCCACTGAGCCACCCAGGCACCCCTCCTGGGTTGTTTTTTTTTTTTTTTTTTTTTTAAGATTAGGTTTATGTCTGGGGCACCTGGGTGGCTCAGTGGGTTAAGCCTCTGCCTTCGGCTCAGGTCATGATCTCAGGGTCCTGGGATTGAGCCCCACATCGGGCTCCCTGCTTGGTGAGGAGGCTGCTTCCCCCTCCCCTTGCCTGCCTCTCTGCCTACTTGTGATCTCTGTCAAATAAATAGATAAAGTCTTAAAAAAAAAACAAAACAAAACAGGTTTGTGTCTTAACTGTGTAACTCTAGCATGTGGCATAGAAAACATTCAATAAATGTATGATGAGCAATGGCTTCCAAAATCCATAAACGGAGTAGCTTATTTATTCTAAGAACTTTAGAGTTTCAAAACTAGGAACAATAACCCTAAAAGGTTGACAAAAATTAAGTCTAATAAGTTACCTGTTATGGTTTCGATCTGTACCAATAGGAGTCCTACGCATGACTAGCTTTGCCTTGGCAATTCCCTCCTGGAAAGCCTTCTCAGCAGCTGCCTTGTGCCTTCGTATTCGTTCTTCTTCAGCTTCGCGTTCTAGTTTCACTGGTAAAGATCAAAAGTATCAACTAGACTTTATTTCCTAATAAGTTCTATTAAAAGTTGTTTTTTTAAAGATTTATTTCTTTGACACAGAGACAGAGATCACAAGTAGGCAGCGCAGCACACAGAGAGTGAGAGGGAAGCAGGCTCCCTGCTGAGCAGACAACCTGATGTGGGGCTCCATCCCAGGACCCTGGGATAATGACCTGAGCTGAAGGCAGAGGCTTACACTGAGCCACCCAGGCACCCCTCTATTAAAAGTTTTTATATGGAATTAACTGATCCTCAAAATGACCAGAATGAATAAAACCAGACGAGCTATTTCAAAATAAAACCTATTTCAGTCCTGAGGAATGTGACTGCAATTCAGCTTAGTAGCCTTGGTGACAAGAAAAAAGACCGGAAGAGCAAAGGCAGCAAGCACTTGTGCATAAAAGCAATCACTACATACTGAATACTATCTGGGGAGTTATTCAGCAAGTCACTACTGTTAATGATGAAAAAAAGTGTGGGGGTGCCTGGGTGGCTCAGGTTAAGCGCCCAACTCTTGGTTTCAGTGCAGGTCGTGGAATCAAGCCCTGTGCCAACTCTCTGTGCTTGAGATACTCTCTCTCCCTTTGTCTCTGCCCATGCTTGTGCAATCTAAAATAAATAAAACTTCTAAAAGAAAATTTTTTATTAATTTATTTCTGATCATTCATTATATGGGTTTACTTCATCCAGACAGAAATTTCTCTCAACAAGAAAAGCCCAGAAATCTTGCCTTTTAAGTTTTTCTATAACTGTAAAGAATTTTGAAACATAGCACTACTATTTACAACTTCAGAATGACATGGATATTCTACTGATGAGAGAACATCTATATTAATTATGGTGAGAATCTGGAAAATACATCAGTCTAAAGAGGCTACTTTAAAAAATTAAGACAAATTTGGGACGCCTGGGTGGCTCAGTTGGTTAAGCGGCTGCCTTCGGCTCAGGTCACGATCCCAGCATCCTGGGATCAAGTCCCACATCGGGCTCCTTGCTTGGCGGGGAGCCTGCTTCTCCCTCTGCCTCTGCCTGCCTCTCTGTCTGCCTGTGCTCGCTCCCTCTCTCTCTCTCTGACAAAAAAAAAAAAAAAAAGACAAATTTCATATATTTAAAACCAACACGATACTCATTACCTTTAACAAAGTTTGCTCTCCCGAATGGAATGAAATGTTTGCAGCAGTGATTACAGCAGAAACCAGTACAAAGCTAAACAATACAAACAGCAAGGGCGAAATCATCATCAAGGAAAAGTTCTTTCTCTTACGGCCACAAACACACAAAAAGCCACCTAGGGCGACTCATCGAAATACCAAACTCGGTTCCAGAGGTTACAGCACTGAACTCGATACTGAATGACATGAACTGACCTTGGCAAAATATTAACATTCTTTGTCCCTTATTTCTCTGTATCAATTTAAGAGTATCACATGACCTTTCCTTTGTCCTATGTTAAAACACACAGAGGAACACTTAAGCACCGCACGGAGAAGTCAGTACATTTCAGGTACCGTACAGTGGCAGTGTGACACATACACGAAGTCAACCTACATGCTCTTTTACTTGGAATGCAATACATGGTCTTTAAAACTGAAAGGTATGTATATACAGATGCACAGTGTTCCTGTATCAATGTGAAGACATTTCAGTGGCCTTAGGTAGTATAAACTAGAATCTGTTTTAAAAGAAATTATTATATATTCATGGAAGTGCTACTAAACTGGAATCGCTGATACGGCTGGAAACTACAGCAGCAACCAAAATAGTTTCAAGATCAAAAACCCCAATAAGGGTGTCTGATGGTCCTTTTTTTTTTTTTTTTTTTTTTAAGATTTTATATCTTCGGGGCGCCTGGGTGGCTCAGTGGGTTAAAGCCTCTGCCTTCGGCTCAGGTCATGATCCCAGGGTTCTGGGATCGAGCCCCACATAGGGCTCTCTGCTCAGCAGGGAACCTGCTTCCTCCTCTCTCTCTCTGCCTGCTTCTCTGCCTACTTGTGATCTCCATCTGTCAAATAAATAAATAAAATCTTTAAAAAAAAAAAAAAAAAAAGATTTTATATCTTCATTTCAGAGAGAGAGAGGGAGGGAGAGAGAACATGAGCCGAGAGGCAAAGGGAGCGGGAGAAGCAGACTCCCTGCCGAGTGGGGAGCCCGATCCCGGACTCGATCCCAGGACTCTGTGATCTTGACCTGAGCCAAAGGCAGATGCTTAACTGACTGAGTCACCCAGGTGCCGCAGTTTACTGATGGTTCTTATTTAAAGGATGATGATGGTAAACACCATCTACTAACCCCCTTGAAGTCACTGAGGTTGCTAGCCCCTTTACCTCTGGCTACCTCAGCCCCACAACAGGCTGAGTTGTAGGCCAAGGGTAAAACCACAAATATTTATTCTGGTCATTGGTGTGCCTTCCGGGTAGCTCATGACTTTGGAATATTATGGAAACAACAAGGTGTCCTTATCGCCAATGGGACTAATATTCAAGATGGCTCCTATGTCCAAAATGTATTAAATGTCATACTTTTGCCAGCTTCTCTGACTTTTATTAAGGTTCCTAGGCCTGGGGCACCTGGGTGGCTCAGTTGGTTAAGCAGCTACCTTCAGCTCAGGTCATGATCCCAGCATCCTGGGATCGAGTCCCACATCGGGCTCCTTGCTTGGCAGGGAGCCTGCTTCTCCCTCTGCCTCTGCCTACCACTCTGTCTGCCTGTGCTCTCTCTCTCTAACAAGTAAATAAATTAAAAAAAAAAAAAATCTTAAGGTTTCTAGGCCTGGGGCACCTGGGTGGCTCAGTGGGTTAAAGCCTCTGCCTTTGTCTTGGGTCATGATCCCAGGGTCCTGGGATCAAGCCCAACATCGGGCTCTCTGCTCAGCAGGGAGCCTGCTTTCCCCTCTCTCTGCCTGCTGTTCTGCCTACTTGTGATCTCTGTCTGTCAAATAAATAAAGTCTTCAGAAAAAACAAAAACAAAAAAACCCACCACAAATACAGAACAAGGGATGGAAAAGCAGAACCCTTGAGTGGTAATTCAGGCATAAAAGGAAATGAGGTACTGACACATGCTATAACATGGATGAACCCTGAAAACATGCTTAGTGAAGGAAGCCAGACACAAAAGACCGCATATTTATTATATGATCCCATTTATATAAAAATGTCAGAACAAGCAAATCTGGATGGACAGGGTGGTGACAGCTAAAGAATTTAGAGGTTTTGGGGCGCCTGGGTGGCTCAGTGGATTAAGCCTCTGCCTTCGGCTCAGGTCACGATCCCAGAGTCCTGGGATCGAGCCCCACATCAGGCTCTCTGTTCGGTGGAGAGTCTGCTTCTCCTCTCTCTCTCTGCCTGCCTCTCTGCCTACCCGTGATCTCTGTCAAATAAATAAATAAATAAATAAATAAATAAATAAATAAATCTATCTTTAAAAAAAAGAGAATTTAGAGGTTTTGTTTTTGAGAAGATGAGTGTGCTCTAAAATTGTGGTGAAAGTTGTACATATCTGTGAATATATTAAAAAACAATGAATTATGGGTTATAAATAGACAAGTTGTATGCTATGTGAACTATTTTTTTTTTTTATATTTTATTTGATCACAAGTAGGCAGAGAGGCAGGCAGAGAGAGAGGAGGAAGCAGGCTCCCTGCTGAGCAGAGAGCCCGATGCGGGGCTCGATCCCAGGACCCTGGGATCATGACCTGAGCGGAAGGCAGAGGCTTTAACCCACTGAGCCACCCAGGCGTCCTGCTATGTGAACTATTTAATAAAGCTGTTTAAAAAATGTTCAGATTTGGGGCACCTGGGTGGCACAGTCAGTCAAGCATCCGACTCTTGGTTGTGGCTCAGGTCATGATCTCAGGGTCAGGAGACCAAGCCCCACAACTGGCTCTGCGCTCAGCACCGAGTCTGCATTTCTCTCTCCCTTCCCCTCTGCCCCACCGTCTACACTCTCTTTCTCAAATAAATAAATCTTTAAAAAAGAAAAATTCAGATCTGATGGTGCTATCAAAGGCCCAAATGTTTACATTCCTCTATCATAATAAGGGGAAGATTAGCATCTGAGTTGGCAACTGCACTGAGGACTTCGAACACCTTGTCACTCAATTGTTACAACCTTAGCGAGCACAGGAGCACAGTGAGGTACAGAGAGTAACCTCCCCAAAAGACCACAACGAAGTCAGAGGTGGGTTTGAAACCAGGCCAGCCATTCCCACGTCCTGTGGTCTTTCCACTACGTCTACTTGTGACTTTGGTCCTTTACCAAATCCAGAGAAGATGCTGCCGTCACATTGATCCAAGCCAAACCATCATGGGCTGCAGAAGGCCAGGCTGCACACTCCCACCAAGCATCACACTCCCAGTGGGGTCTGGGCTGCCGCACACCAAGATAACCGAAGAGTTACGACAGAGCCTCTACCATGACCCTGGCAACTTCCTTCCTTCTACTGTCTTCTAAAGGGTTTCCCTTCTGCTCTCAACACAAGCCCTTACCTTTCAGCTCTCTCTCCTGGATTTCACGCTCCTTCTTGGCCTGGATGGCGAGCAGCCGCCTGCTCTTCACAGCACTGATCATGTCTTCGGCTCCCAGGTCCACGTGGGGCTCAAACTTCACCACCTCTTTTTTCCTATCCGGTTTGCCTAGCCCATTCTCCTCTTTCCCGTTTTCCTTGTTTCTGGCTTCCATTTCTTTCCTTTTCTGTTTCTCTGCTCTCTTCTTATCATTCTCTTCCTTCAGGACAGCAAGCCGTTCTTTCCACAGCTCCGCAGACATCTGCTGTCTGGTTTCCATGTGGTCCTGCACGGAGTACGTCATGAGGATGCGGTGGCAGAGTGCTGTCAAGATCTGGAGCTTCTCTTCTGACGTTAATTCAAAAAATTCCGAGGTCTCCAGCTTCTCTAGGAACTCATCTTGTACCTCATTGTCCTCAAATGGTGCTGAGTCTTTATTGTCATCTGCGTCGGAGCCCTCGCTTTCTTCCTGAACATCAGATCTGCGCAGGCAGAGCCGCACCAGCTCTGAAACAGAATGGAGAGTCAGCGGGATTTCTGAAAGCTTCATTCCCAGTTCACCATAGTCTTCCGCTATTTCGTCCTGTAATAAGGTCTGTAAGAGGATGACCAACACCCTATTGAGGTATAAAAAGCCGCCTTTTTCTGCACTCAAGGCTTCCATGAGGGACACAGCAGTAATGGGGTACTGAGCATCCGGTAAGAGTAGCCCGGAGTAACAGCTCAAGAACTCCACCACCATGGCCACATCCCCAAAGAGTGTGTTGGGCAGCCCTTCCGGGGTATCCACCAATCTAAATGCTGGAAGGCTTTTGCCAGTTAACTCTTGGTCCTCGTACCTCTTCTGTTTTTCTAGTTTCTCAAGCATTTCTTTCTCTCTCCGCTCCTTGGCTTTCTCCTTCAACTTTTCTTTCAGCTCCTCTCGTTTCTTTTTCAAGTATTCTTTCCGTTGCTCTTCAGACATAGAGGCCCACCGCTTTTTGTGCTCTAGAAGCTCAAAGCGTTTTTGAACAAGACTTCGCAGCTCTTCTGGGAGACGGGCTCTATCTTCACTAGAGAGAAGACGAGCTGTTTTGGAGATAACACAGGACAGGGCACTCTTCTTGTCTTCCCTGTCTTTGTTTTCTTTGTAGTAGGCAATAAGGTGTAGGGCAGCAGGAGGCAGATGTTTGTGAGGTTTACTAGAGGACCTAGCTGTACCCCCAGAGTTCCGTGGGGCTCGTGTCATCTTCTGAGTGCCTTTGGCCATATCCAACAGAGTCATCTGCTTCATTTTGGTTTTAGGAGTCTTCAAGCCCTTTTTGGGAGACTTGGAATTACCTGTAGATTTCTGTCCATTAAGGATGCCTTTGCTTCTGCCCTTTGCTTTCAAAGGTTTATCGCTGTGCTTCCCCGATTTCTTGGCAGGAGGGCCCTTCTTAGGAATGTGAAAGTTAGTATGGAGCTTGGTGGGTGACATCATCTTCATCACTTCTTCCAAATGCTCTTCTGGAGATCTGGAATTTTTGGAGTTCTTCACTTTGAGTGGTGAGCCATTCAAGGATTTCTTCAAGTGTACATGACACCATAACTTGGGATTTAGTGGTGAACTCAGAGAAGAGTTGTCTGTCTTGGATTTTTTTGAGGGCTTCCTGTCTGGGGATCCAGTATTCTTCCTCTTAGTAGAAGGGTTGAGAGTCATGTACTAGAATTTAAGAACAAGAGCAAAATTAATTGGGAAAAAAAAAAACTAATTTGAAGAAGCAATATTTAAGCATCATATAAGCCCTCTTCCCCAGCTATCCAGGTAAAGCTACATATTCATTTCTGCCCACAGACACTACGCCCCTGAAGAAACAAAGACATGAATGTTAGCTAATGTTCTGGCCACATCAATACAAAATTTTCTTAATACCCAGACTAAAAAATGTATACTCTAAAATTAGACCGTTTTGCTATGTAACTGGTTTTCTGTTAATATACAATGCTAGCAATTCTTATATACTTTTATGAAATCTGTGCACCCTTTCCCCAGAAGAAACACACAAAAATTATGCAAACAATTTCAGAGTGTATCTGAACACAATGGCAACATCTAAGAAGTTAATCAAGAATTACTCTGATGGGGCGCCTGGGTGGCTCAGTGGGTTAAAGCCTCTGCCTTCGGCTCAGGTCATGATCCCAGGGTTTTGGGATTAAGTCCCGCATCAGGCTCTCTGCTTAGCGGGGAGCCTTCTTCCTTCCTCCTCTCTCTCTCTCTGCTTACTTGTGATCTGTCTGTCAAATAAATAAATAAAATCTTTAAAAAAAAAAAAAGAATTACTCTGATTTGTAAGCCTTTAAACCTCTGTTCCAACTGGGAACATTTTATCTTTTTAAGTAGAAAGTATATTAGGTTTTTTTTTGTCTAAATGAAGCATATTTTATTAAAAATACCCCAACAACAAAAAAAAATCACTGCTCACTAACAGGGAGATCTCCTGCCCCTGGTTCCTCAAACTTCCCTTTCTCTCCCCACATATCAAGAACTCATTCCCATGAATACGTTAGTAACTCTAAGCCCTCTACACTCTCAATCTCATAGGCTTCTCTTTCATCATCCCTTACAGCCTTCAAATTCACTCCCGCTAGTAGCCCAACTATAATCCTTCAATCCTGCCAGGACCTTAAACCCATTAATTCAACCACACTTTCCCTACACTCACTTCCTTGTCCTTTTTACGCACATTAAACTCCAGTCCATTATTATAATCCATCTTGCACAAACCTACGCTTCCCTGGTCTCTCCTGCTCTATTACACCAAGCTACCCTTGGCCTGCACATGTTCAGCTTACCCATGACTGCAACAGAAGATACAAAGACAGTGTGTGGTCTCCCTTTAAATTCAGAACCAGCTACCTCAAAAGCATCCTGAATGCCACCCAGTAATGACATGATATGTCCCTTTCTCCATTCACTTCCCTTTCCCCTGGACACACACCTTGTCTCCTCAAACCTCTACCTCGTCCCCCTTACGGAGAATTAGTTAATAGGTCATAATACCCGAAGAGTGTGTTTAAAAAAAAAAAAAAAACCCAACTGCTGATTTTGGAACTTTCAAGAATGTAATTACAAAGAAAAAAAGCTGAACTGCACACTAAATTAAATACTGAAGCAATGAAAAGGTACAGCCAATTTCGCAAAAATCCAAATGAGTAAGAGGGAAACTATATAACCTCCAGAAGATGTGATTTCTGTGACCAAAAGCAACTAAGCACACAGCGCACTTGGAGACTTGAACCTAACTCGAGGAGTCTGAGTGGGAACGATGAACTTCACACTTGATCTTAGCCAAAAGGCCGAGAAGCGATGGGAACGATGAACTTCAGAGAAACAACATGGAAGCAGCGGGTCAGCACAAGAGGACACCGCAGGCAAGGAAGCAGCTATTACAGAAGACAAAATCGTGAGACCCTTGAGAAAGATGAGGGAGGCAGCACAGCGACAGCGACCCCAGAGAGGACACCCCAGCACTCTTGCTGGGCGTGACCAGACAGGGTGGCGAAATTTAATGAGCTGTACTACGATGTCAAGTGAGACTGAAACAGTCCAATGTAACCACCACACAAACTCACAGAACCAAGGCAGCACCCATAGGAGAGATCTGGTCTGCGAAGAATGAGCGGGCTACCCCTAACATCCCTAACCCCTAACATCTGCCTTTTAAGGACTAAAGGCAATTACAGATTATTGCTCCTCCAGCTGGCTACTTTTGTTCCCCAATTATCGTCCTCAGTCTTGGCTGACAAAGAGGTTTCATAGTTTACGGAATATAAATAGTATCTATCCATAACTTGGGGGATACTTTCCCCAGAAGCAGAATTTCCTAGTTCTGTCTCCCCAGAACTAGATTTCAAAATGTTAAAATGAATAAGCAAAGACAACTTATGTAGGACTCTCCCCGAAGGGCAATACTGGTAGCAATACCCCAAAGAGAACAGTGTTTCAGAAATCACCCTACAAATCACAGAAGGAGGCCCAAAGCTACCCTGGCAGAAATCAAAGACAATTATGTGCCTTCCAAAAGTTAACCATCCTCCTCTACTAGCCTTGGAACATCTTCAGAGTATAAAGTTGATACTTCTGCTAATGCTCAGGATAACAGACTATATTTAAAATCATTCTAAAATGAAATTTATCACTAAAAAGGAGACTAGTGTGAGTCTGTTTCATTTTTACCACTTAGCTTTTATTAAGGTCTATTATAAGGGCCACTTTGTAATTTGCTTTTTCTTTTTTCTGTTTAAAAGTCACTTAAATTATCATAAGGTTCTTTCAATTTCTTCTACTTAGAAGCACCATATTATGCAGAAATGACATAAGAAAAAGCTGGGATGGCTCAGCTCTGAGAGGGTCCAGCAACCCATTTTTATTTATAAGGTGTGTTTTTCTTGCCAAACCACACCGCATAATTTTTTGGTCTTAAAAATGAAAGAAATTAACTCACCCAACCCCCTCCCAACAGGCCGGCTCCCCGCTTGAGCAGTCCTTCAGTAACGATCATCTCAGCATAGGGGCATGCTGGGCGGTCACAGCCAAATGGGAGCCGGCATGGCTGGACTCAGGGGGATCTGAAAAAGTATAAAACCGCTTATGTGCTAAGGGTCTCCCCTATCCCCCAGCACAGGTGATCTACCAGCGTAGTACGCAGGGAGGGAGAAAAGAATGGACATTGAAATAGCAGTACTCTATGTAGGTTTTAGGCAAAGGCCCTTCCTAAATGCTAAACAGGAACAAAATATTTATGAATGACTCAGCAACATGAAAGCCTTTAAGAAAAAGAGAATATACAATTCTATACCTGGCTCCCTGTCACACCTGAAAACAAAACACCACCACAAATAAGGAAAGGAATTAAGATAAAAATGAAGAAACTTTATTTACAGCAGCTCATTCAGATGCTAAGTTTCACTTAAAAATAAGCAGAAAAAAAACATGCATTGGAAAACTTTGGCAATCTATATTTTTTATTTTTACTTCACTCTTCTCATTCACCCAAGGAGCCATGGTAGGAGTTTCAAGGCAACACTCGTACAGTAGACTTGCCTCTCAATCTCCAGATGTCTGTATCAGCCAATATGCAAAATCTGTTGCCATAAATTAGGTTTTAAGTACTTTTAAAGTTAACATAATTTATTTTTTAAAGTGCTTCTGCTCTAGTCTCTAACTCATAAATAAAAATCAAGAGGCAATTTAAAGAAAAAGTCTAAACCATGAACACTTACTTGAAACAATTAGAAGAGATAAACATCTTTAAAATATATAATTAACATCACTAGTAATGAGACAAAATTACATCATGTGCCTTCTGATATGATTCACCAAGAAAAACACATCAGTTCTGTGGCATTTCTACCCCAAATCCAGAGCCTGAATATAATCGTATGGAAATAACCACAAATCGAGAAGCATCACACAAGTGACTGGCTTATATTCTTAAAAAAATGTCAAGGTTTTGAAAGACAAAGAAAAGCTGAGAGATGGGTCCAGATCAGAGGAGATCAGCCTCCTAACAAAACAAAACAAGGAAACATAATACATGATACTGTACTGGATCCTACTGAAACCAAACTAGTATTTTTTTGGGCTAAAAGGGCAGGACTGGGACAATTTTCAAAATCTGTGTAAGGACTACAGATAATAGTACTGTTTCAATGTTAACTTCCTGATTTTGCCAACTGTACCATAGTTACATTAAAAAATAGCCTTGCCCTTGGGCTCCCTACGTGGCTCAGTCAGTTAAGCATCTGACTCTTGGTTTTCCCTCAGATCATGATCTCAGGGTCATGAGACTGGAGTCCCTCAATGGGCTCTGAGCTCAGCTTGAAGTCTGCTTGAGATTCTCTCCCTCTCCTTCTGCCTCTCCTTCTGCCCCTCCTTCCTGCTGATGCTCTCACTCTCTCAAATAAATAAAATCTTAAAAAACAAAACAAAACAAGAAAAAGAAAATATCCTTGTCTTTAGGAGCCATATATTCAAATGAAAGGGCATTCTCAGTGGCTCAGAAAAAAATAATTTGTGTGTTTGAAAAGAGAAAATAATAAAACAAATGTGGTAAATGTTAACATCTGGGGAATTCACTTGAAGGTATACAGAAGAAATTCTTTACAGTTATTTGTCTACTTTTCGGTATGAAATTATTTCAAAATAAGATGTTCTTAAAATGCATTAAAAACCATATTAAAGCAAGATTCCAAAGGTCTTAAAAAAAAGTAGTATTTAGTTGTTACATCTCTATCCAAAAGCCTCCCTACTAAGGATACAGCAGCCTGAAATTAAGAGTTCAAACACTGTGGCGTGAGTAACAAAACACTAGAGTTGCAATATATTACACCGAAGGGCAACGAGCCAAAATGGCACATTTCACCTTATATGACAGTCATCAAACAAATTCCCTGTAAGTCATTCCCCCAAGTCATTATCCCTAAACTCAACTGTTGTTGCATTTCTCTGAACAAATGATGAAGAGATGAATTCATCAGCCACATACCTATTACACCGATGCTAACGACTACAGAACATAAAATGAGTAAGCTAACCCTAACCCTTTCAAGTAATCTATATTCTAGAATTCACAAGACCACAAACACGCTCTCACCATCACATCGGGCCCTGCTCACATAACACTCCAACTTCCAAATCTCTAACTTTCTTCTCTCCCAACCTAGGATCCCCCTCGATCCTTTCCCTAAACTACTGCTCAGAACTTGCTTCCTCTCCACGTCTCCTCTCTCTTCACAGGAGCTGCACATGGCGGAAAACCAAGTGAAATTCTATGAAAACCAAAGAGAAGATGAAGAGAGAAAAAATTTTTTAAACCTATTGCCTTTGAGGAAAAAACCCAAAACAGTGTTTTATGATCCACTTATCTGTTTCTTTACTATATTCTGTCCTGGCGGAGATACTTTAAGTTCTTTAAGAAAACTACAAACAGGGGCGCCTGGGTGGCTCAGTGGGTCAAAGCCTCTGCCTTCGGCTCGGGTCATGATCTCGGGGTCCTGGGATCAAGCCCCGCATCGGGCTCTTTGCTCTGCATGGGGCCTGCTTCCTCCTCTCTCTCTGCCTGCCTCTCTGCCTACTTGGGATCTCTCTCTCTGTCAAATAAATAAATAAAATCTTTAAAATAAAAAAAAAAAAAGAAAACTACAAACAGGGCGCCTGGGTGGCTCAGTCAGTTAAGCGTCTGCCTCTGGCTCAGGGCATGATCCTGGAGTCCTAGGACTGAGTCCCACATGCGGCTCCCCAGGGAGCCCACTTCTCCCTCTGCCTGCTGCTTCCCGTTTGTGCTTTCTCTCTCTGACAAATAAATGAAATCTTAGGAAGGAAACTACAAACAGGAAAAACACGACTTATGTGCAAAACTCAGGTGATAAAGTCAGGGAAATGTCAAAGAGTACTGGGGAATAAGAACTATTCCGCAGACTGCTATTTTACATGAGTGTCAAGTTCTCTAAGCGGAATCACTGTTTTCTTGCAGCACATTAGTCCAAACAAGCTTATACATCCTAGTCTCAATCTTAATCACAGCCAAATTCTATTAAGTTAGTATCTTAGAAAATTTGAGAGTAGCTGATTTCTTCAGAAACTCCTTTTCAAGATACAAGTTCCTAAAATTCTAGTCTCTGGCTCCTACAAAAAAGTGTGGATCAGCTTTTTTGTTCTAATAAGCCCCAAAGACCTTTTACCCATAAATAATACTTGGCCTTTCTTTTTTTAGTCTTTTTTTTTTTTCATGTTATTCATATACTTGAATCCCTAAACTAAAATACATAAAAGCTGTAAGATTTAAAAAGACGAAAATATGTAAGGACTCAAATGATCCAACACTCTGAAACTCATTCAGAGATGATTCTGCATGGGATTTTCATATAGTAATAATCATCATCTTATGCTGTAACCACTGAAAGCCGTTATCACAGCTCTAAAACTCTAGAACAATAAAATGACAAAGAATTAAAATTTCCCCTCAGCGAATAAACAAAATACAGGTTTACCAAAGTTCCACAGAAACTTTAGCCCTAATCTAGAAAAAGCCTATTAATTTCTAAATTTTTATTTTTATGCAAATAAAAATTTAAAGAGCACAGGAAGAAAACGCTTGGTCACGCTGGTCTGGAATAAGAAAACATGTGAAGTGCTAAACTGTGGTTGGTGAAATAATTATTTCTCAATATACTTTTTTCAGCAAAATGAACCTAAAATAACTGACGCAGCTTAGTTATATGACACCAAATGTGCTTAGTTTTTTCAAAATGAAAGGAAGGGGAAAAAACAATCCTGGAACTCTGACTTGGGTTTCAAGGAATCAGCGGCTCTGGCCCCCATTCCGGCCCTAAGACCAAGGTGAACTATCAGGATGCAAATCAGTAAACTTGCCACAAAAGACACAAATAGTCTCAAAACTTACATAAAAAAAAAAAAATCTTATGAAAAAAAAAAAAAAAAGATCTTATTGGAGAAACCCTGAGATGAAAAAGACAATCAGAAATCTGAGGCCAGTGTCTTGGCTCTTGTCATTTTTACTTTCTCTTGGTTCTAATTAGACTAGCCTCAGCTTCTGCATCTGAAAAATAAGATAATACTCACACGTACACACACACTCGCCCCGGCCCCACGACTTCTTAAGAAATGTTTTGAAGATCAAATGAGCTGATTGACGGAAAAAAGCCCAACACATTCTCAAGAGGGAAATGCTGGATTTTCTACTAATCTGTCACACAAAGTAATACTAATTTCAAGTTTTTTTCAAGGCTGCTGGTGTGTTTGATCATTTTATCTGATATTTAAATTCAGGGTTTTTTTCCTATACCATACCTCATTCCAAGAAGAATGAGGCAAAAAAGTATGAATGTGTATTTGTTTAATTATGCAACCATAATTTATTTTTTTTTAAGATTTTATTTATTTATTTGACACAGAGGGAGATCACAAGTAGGCAGAGAGGCAGGCAGAGGCAGAGGGGGAAACAGGCTCCCCGCTGAGCAGAGTGCCCGAGGCGGGGCTCGATCCCAGAACCCTGAGATCATGACCTGAGCCGAAGGCAGAGGCTCAGCCCACTGAGTCAACCCAGGTGTCCCTATGCAACCATAATTTTAAAAACCATAAATCAAGGGGCACCTGGGTGACTCAGTGGGTTGAGCCTCTCTCTGCCTTCGGCTCAGGTCATGATCTCAGGGTCCTGGGATCGAGCCCCGCCTCGGGCACTCTGCTCAGCGGGGAGCCTGTTTCCCCCTCTCTCTGCCTACCTGTCATCTCCCTCTGTGTCAAATAAATAAATAAAATCTTTAAAAAAAAAAAACCCACAGAAAACCATAAATCGAACTAGGGGAGATATTCAATATCAACCCCACATCATCACCTACACAAAACAGACAGATGTGAAAATTTCTGAATCCATTTTCTGTTTTAAAAGCTCACAATCTGGGACGCCTGGGTGGCTCAGTTGGTTAAGCGGCTGCCTTCGGCTCAGGTCATGATCCCAGCGTCCTGGGATCGAGTCCCACATCGGGCTCCTTGCTCGGCAGGGAGCCTGCTTCTCCCTCTGCCTCTGCCTGCCTCTCTGTCTGCCTGTGCTCGCTCTCTCTCTCTCTAACTAATAAATAAATAAAATCTTAAAAAAAATTAAAATAAAATAAAAACCACAATCTAATCTAAATGGAGCTAACAGAGAAAAGAAACATCTAAAAGTGCTCTATTTTGCCATTCAAAAATTAGTGACCTTACCTTGTATGGATCAAGTAAAAAGTCACTGAACTTGCTAGGGAGGGAGTATTTCTTCACCAGTTCGTCTTCTACCACCCATGGTGCATTTTCACCAGTACCAGCCCGTAACGCGTTGTGCCGTATAAAGTATCGGAGTATCTCCTTATTTGGCGGGCGTTCTGTACGGATCAAGCTGTCTGCTGGCACATTACTGATGATCTAGGTGAACAATACAAATAACTTACCACTGGGTAATAAGCAATTAACTATTGAGAACAAAGATTTATGTTCTCTCCAGAAAAATCATAATCCCCTCTTATAAAATACGGCTACTATAAGCTAGATGAAACCAAAAGAATAATTTTCTGAGACAGAATGTTAAACACATCTCTAGGCAATTTATCAGTATGTATCAAAGCCCTAAAAATGTGCATACCCATTGAACCAGCAATTCCTTTTTTTTCTTTTCTTTTTTTTCCTCTTTTTTTCTTTTTAAAGATCTCATTTATTTATTTGAGTGAGAGCATGAGTGAGGTGGAGGTGCACAGGGAGAAGGAGACGCAGACTGAGCACATAGTCTGATGTAGGGCTTGATCCCAGCACCCTGGGATCATGACCCGAGCAGAAGGCAGACACTTAACCGACTAAACCACCCAGATGCCCCTGAATCAGCAATTCCTCTTGTTAAGAATTAAGAAGTTGGGGCGCCTGGGTGGCTCAGTGGGTTAAAGCCTCTGCCTTCGGCTCAGGTCATGGTCTCGGTCCTGGGATCGAGCCCTGCATCAGGCTCTCTGCTCGGCAGGGAGCCTGCTTCCTCCTCTCTCTCTGCCTGCCTCTCCGCCTACTTGTGACCTGTGTCAAAAAAAATAAATAAAATAAAAAATAAAAGAATTAAGAAGTTAAGGGGCGCCTGTGTGGCTCAGTCGTTAGATGTCTGCCTTCGACTCAGGTCATATTCCCAGGGTCCTGGGATCGAGCCCCACATCAGGCTCTCTGCTTGGCAGGGGGCCTGCTTCTCCCTCTCCCACTCCCCCTGCTTGTGTTCCCTCTCTTGCAGTCTCTGTCAAATAAATAAAATCTTAAAAAAAAACACAACAATTTAGAGTAAATGGATAGTCATCACCAACTGCTTATAAAATGAAAAAAAAAAACAGAAGGGAAAATTACATAAAGTTACATCAGCAATGGAATCATTTTTTAAATTAAAATACATCCATATAATGAATGCAACCATTATATACATATAATTATATGTAATATACTGCATGTAACATATACAACCTAAAATATATTACCTATAATATATACAACCTTAGGGGAAAAACATTTCTTAATCAGGACAAATTTATCAGAATCATCTAGGGTGTTATCAAAATGCAGATGTTTGGGCCCCAAACTTATTGAATCAGAAGCATGTCTGGCAGCACAGCCTGGGCATCTACATCTTTAGTAAACTCCCCTGGTGACTATCATACACCCTACAACCTGGAAACACTGTTTTGGGAAAAGTTTAATGACATCACAGATGCTTACCGCATACTAAATGAAAAAACTAAGCTACAAAAGAGTACATACAGAATACTCCTAATTTTAAGAACTAACCACCAGGGACACCTGGGTCAGTCAGTTAAGCATGCAATTCTTGGTTTCAGCTCAGGTCACGATCACAGGGTCACGAAACTGAGCTCCATATCAGGCTCTGAGCTCAGTGTAGAGTCTGCTTGAGACTCTCTCCCTCTTCCTCTGTGCCCCCCCAAACCCCACCTCTCTAAATAAATATATATATATTTAATATATATATTTAATATAAATTTATATATATATGTATTTTAAAAAGGTATACCATGACTCTGGATCCATAAATCAGTAAAATAAAGCACTAAGTCATTTTAAAGGTATTTACTATTTTAGATTAGTAGCTTCACAAATTCCTTGTAAAAGCACTGATTAGAACTGACTTGGTTTCTGAGTTTAAGTGTATTACAAATTGCTTTATTTTTAACTGGGAAGAGCTATTACCTGGGGAAAGCCCTTAACTGCTAGGAACTGATTCTTATTTTTCAAACTCAGTTTGAAGCTCAAATGCTAATTATTTTTATACCCTAATAATTCATATTTAAAGAAAAAAAGCATGCTATCTCCTAGAGAAAAAAATACAATTTAACTTAAGGTCATAATTACAAAGACTAGAAAACCCCTCAGAATTTATCGTAGAAAAACACATTCATTTATTTTCTTTTTAAGCACATTTTCTCTGAGAAAACTAGCCCTACATTTTCTGAGTTAACATCTACTACGTGTAAAAGGTTTAATACAAAGTGCCAACTAACCTTATCTTCATTTTGTAATTTCACATCGTATTTGTGAGGCAGAAATTTTGGTGGAGCCCATTTCCGTTCTCCTTTTTTTAATGAAGTAGGGAGTTTTCGTGGAGATCTACGTGCTCTGTCATCTAGTCAAATCAATAGAAAATTAGTGAAAAAAAACAAGTCTTTAATTTCATCCATTCATTCATTACTAATAATCTTAATGAACACCTACTCTATACTAGGCACTGAGTGATGGGGCACCAAGATGAATTATAAAATCCTTACCTCAAGCAGACAGTCTGAGTCTACAAAAATTACAGTACAATGTGATAAACTACTACGACAGACTGGTACAGAAAAATACAGTGAGAGGAGAGAGAAGCAATGTCTAACTTGGTCTGGAAGAAAAAGTAAGACTTGTTTATAGACTATAAGCAACGAGATGAGTGACTATGACCTAGACTATAGTAAAAACTTTGAACCAAAGAGGTAAGAAGGGGCCAAATTATAAACAACATTTGTTTTTTTTTTTCTTTAAGTAGGCTCCATGTCCAATGTGGGGCTTGAACTCACAACCCTAAGATCAAGAGTCACATGATCTACTGACTAAGGCAGCCAGGAGCCCCAACAATGAATGCAATTTAAAGAGACTGGAATGTGTTTCGTGCGCACTAAGGAAACATAGGATTTCCCGTCTAACTATGGTGTGAAAGATCACTACTATGAAAAAATTAAACACTTTCTGCAGTTAGAAAATGAATGGAAAGGTCAGTTGAGACTGAAGATTGGGAATCACAAGAAACAGCACTAAACATCTGAATGAATTTAACTGGAATGGAGGTTAATTAAGAGTCAAGAGGCCTTTAGAAGACAAATTGGTAACCAACTAATGTGGAAATGCTAACAGTTTCCAAATTTCTGCCTTAGGGACCAAGATGAGGGGGGTCATTAACTGAGTAAGAGAATGTTGAAAGAAAAGCAGGACATGGGGCCCCTGGGTGGCTCAGTGGGTTAGGGCCTCTGCCTTCAGCTCAGGTCATGATCCCAGAGTCCTGGGATTGAGCCTCTCATCGGGCTCTCTGCTCGGCGGGAAGCCTGCTTCCCCCCCTCTCTCTGCCTGCCTCTCTGCCTACTTGTGACCTCTTTCTGTCAAATAAATAAACAAACAAACAAACAAAAAGAAAAGCAGGACAATTCTTGTTGATGTGCCTTGGGAAGATAACATAAAGAGTAAGATGAACAATTTAGCCTTACAGGTGTTAAATTTAAGCTGCCTGGGACATGCATGTGAAGACTGGGTCTAGAGGTAAGGAGTTAAGCTGACATGGGTCTGGGAATCATCAGCCTTCATAGAGATTAAGAATTTAAACAGTGGGCAGGAATGAAATAGAACAATACCCTTGTACAGAAAAATTAAAAGGAGGCAGAACAAAATCCTATGAAAAATAATTTAATGTCGGAAAAAAGTGTGCAACTCTTGATCTTAAGGTCATGGTTGGGAGTCCCATGTTAGGCAGAAGACACTTAAAAACAAAAAACAAATAATCCCTCCTCCCAGAAAAGTAGTTAGGAAACCCAGGGAGACTATGGTATCAAATAAGCCGAAAGATACAAGATTGACCAACAGTATTAAATGGAACAGAAAAGTAAAACACAAAGGAGTAATCAGTGAATTCTGCCATTAGGGAGGTCACCTATAAGCTTGCTGGGAACAGTTTGAGGAGTAGAGGCAGAAGTTACATTGTAACAGCATAAGAAATAAACTTAGTCAGAAAGTGGAGACAACATTCTCAAGAATCTTACCTTGAATAAGTAAGAGAAATAGAACAGGATCAAGGGAAGATATGTTTTTGTTTTTAGAAAATGTGACTTTGTTTATAATCTGAGAAGAACCATTAGAAAGAAGGTTTAGGGCACCTGGGTGGCTCAGTGGGTTAAAGCCTCTGCCTTCGGCTTAGGTCAGGATCCCAGGGTCCTGGGATCAAGCCCGACATCAGGCTCTCTGCTCGGCAGGGAGCCTGCTTCCTCCTCTCTCTGCCTGCCTCTCTGCCTGCATGTGATCTCTGTCAAATAAAATCTTAAAAAAAAAAAAAAAAAAAAAA
>ML104184.1:54749-65837 GCA_003697995.1 Taxidea taxus jeffersonii
AAAAAAAAAAAAAAAAAAAAAAGAGGGTTTAAAACACCGTATAGCAGAGGGGCACTTGGGTGGCTCAGCTGGTTAAGTGTCTGACTCTTGGTATCAGCTCAGGTCTTGATCTCAGGGTTGTGTGTTCATGCCCTGCATTGGGCTCCATGCTAGGCACGGAGCCTACTTTAAAAAAAAAGAGCATATGGTAGAATTATAAAAGTTTACTCAGCCCTTGAGAAACTAAGAGGGAATGGTATTCACTTTTTTTTTTTTAAAGAGTATTATTCATTTATAAAAGAAAGAAAGAGAGAGACAGCGCCCAAGCAGGGGAACTGGCAGGGGAACTGGCAGGCTTCCCGCTGAGCAAGAACTCAGATGTGGGGCTAGACCCCAGGACCCTGGAATCATGACCAGAGCTTGAAGGCAGAAAATTCCAAAATGGAAATTCTAATGAATTTTTCCCCTGAAGACATGCAAATATATCATTACATTTATTCTTAGCCCACCTACTACTCTTACCAACATAGTAACAATAACATTACATCTCAGTAATTAAAACCTGAACTTAAGGCACAAACTCTAAAAAATAAACCAAGGCCTAAAACCAGTAGTTCCTGGTACACAATGCTTAAGCTATAAAACTAACAGCTGTAACACATCACGGGTATTCCAACGATCCTCATTCTAGAAGAAAAGAAGTGTTAGAAGATAGATCCGCCAACACCTAACCAAAACAACCAAACCAAAACAGGAACTGTAACACACATATTATAAAACTTCAGTGTCAAAAGAAGAGAGAAACTGCAAAATGCAGACATTAGCATTCGTAATACAGAGAAGAAAACAAAACTGAAGCATCAACAGCGAGAAGGGAGTGGCTACACAATCTCCGAAGCGTCCTTGGGACTAGGTAAGGACGGCCCTCTAAGACCATCAGCACATATCCCAGACCCCCGGAGACACAAAACAGAATGAAGGCAGACAGCAGAACACTTTAATGTAATATTCTAAGTCAAACTTTGTGACAGTTAAAGAATGAGGTAAAACTGTTTAATCCTCAGCCACAGAGAAAGGGACTGATATACACAAACACTTTGAGTGCTCCTATTTTTGGAGAGGGAAGGGATCTAGTCAAATTCCTTATTTACACAAATTAAAAACAACAATGAAGCCCTGAGAGGCTGAAAAGTCTCCCCAGTAAGCAACATCTCAGTTTCTCAACTTTGAAAACATCACTGGTTAAGTCTCCAGGTCCCTAAAAATTATTTTTGGTGTTTCACAATTCTGACAGCTCTCATCTGAGAGGGACCTGAATTACAGAATATAGACAAAAAGGAAGTATCTTAAAAGCACCACACTGGCATATACTATGAAAAGAGACAGAAATTAGAATTACCCCCCGCCACTCCAATCCCCGCCCACTGCCACACTTACTTCCATATATCCAACTTAGAGAAAAGGAAAGTAAACCTTTCTTTCCCATCCTGGGTAGACAGGTGAGTGCACACAGATTTCTAAGCAGCCAGAGGTAACGACTTCCCAATAGTCTTAATTGTACAGGGAGATTTAAATATTTTGTGGGGGGGGGGGTAGATTTAAAATCTTAATTCACTTGCTGAATATTTTGCTTTCTGAATTATAAATGAACAAAAACATGTCTAGCTATCTACAAAACTCAAGTACAAATCTAACTGCAGGAGAACTCAAAACGATTTGTGTATAAAATAAACAGAGTAGCACAACTCACTAAGGAAAGCTAGCATCATACATACTAATGCTCTCTCTCCTTCCTTCATCCTCTTTTACAATCGCTTCCTTCTTCTGATGATCCTGAGCAATCTGACCAGAGTTCTCTTTGTCGCTTGAGGGAGAATCACAGGCACCATCTGATTTCTTCTCAGTGGCCTCTTCATCTACTTTTTCCAAAGGATGGATCTTCACAATCCTCACCTTGAGCATTTTTTCCTTCCCAACCTATAAAGGATACAGGCGAGAATCAAAGATAATAAGAACCAGAAAGCTAAAGATGTTTAGAATTTACTATCCAATATCCACCCCACTTCACCTGACAAAAATTCACTAAACTCTGAAGTAGCCAAGTAGTGATTTTTTTCTACTTCATTTCCAGACTTCCAAATTGACACAGGATACCTTAAAAAATAAAATGACCACCATCTAGTTCATAATTCACACACCAATGTACTAAGGCCTAAAGGCAATCACTATACTAACCTGACATATACGTAAAATACAGTTCAAGAATTTCCATTTTTACGAAAACCAACTATACAGGAGCATCTGGCTGGCTCAGTAGGAAGAGCACACGAATCTTGATCTCAAGGTTGTGAGTCTGAGCCCGTATGGTGCAGACTGCTTAAAAATATAATCTCTAAAAAATTAATAAATAAATTTTGACTATACATATGGATATCCAATTATTCTAGAATCACCTGTTGAAAAGACAATCTTTTCTTCACTTAATTATCTTTCTACCTCTATCAAAAATCAGTAGTTGAGGGCACCTGGGTGGTTCAGTCGGTTAAGCATCCGACTCTTGATCTCAGCTTTATCTTTATCTCATGGTCTTCTATGGTCTCTATCTCATGGTCTTTATCTCATGGTTGTGAGTATCAGCCCCATGTTGGGTTCCACAATGGGCGTGCAGCCTACTTAAAAAAAAAAAATCAGTAGTGTGTGTATGGATGTATACCAGTCTATTTCTGAATGCTATTCTTTGCCTATCTTTATACCAACTGCATATAATCTTAATCAAAATCAGACAGTATTATACCTCCCTAACTTTGTTGTTCTTTGTCAAAAGTTCTTTTTGGTTGGGCTCTGCATTTCCACACTAATTTTTTTTTTTTTTTTAAGATTTATGTATGGGGCTCCTGTGGGCTCAGTCAGGTAAGCAACTGCCTTCAGCTCAGGTCATAATCTCAGGGTCCTGGGATAGAGACCTGCATCAGGAGTTCCCTGCTCAGTGGAGAATCTGCTTCTCCTTCTCCCTCTGCCCTTCCCCCCGACTCATGCACGCTCTCTCTCTCTCAAATAAATATATAAAATCTTTAAAAAAAAATGAAGATTTATTTCAGAGAAAGAGAAAGAATGCAAGCCAAGGAGAAGGGGCAGTGGAAGAGGAAGAGGGAAGTCAGAGGAAGCAGACTCCATCACTGAGCAGGGAACCCGGCGGAGGGTTCCATCTCCCCACCTAGAGATCATGACCTGAGCCAAAAACCAAGAGTTGGACCAAGCCACCCAGGCACCCTTCCACAGGAACTTTACGATCAGCTTGACAATTCCTACAGAAGAGCTGCTGGGATTTTATTATTTTTTGAGTATAGTTGGAAAGCTGCTGGGATTTTATTGCAATTGTGGTGAATCTACACATCAATTTAGGAAGAACTGATATTTTAACAATACTGAGTTTTCCAGCCCACAAGCAAAGATGTATCTATCATTTAAGGCCTTCTTTAATTTCTCTCAGGAACATTTTGTACTTTTTAGTGTATGGATCTTGCATATCGCTTGTCAAACTACTCCCAGAATATTTCACATTTTTTTTTTTTTTTTTAACTTCACATTTTTTGACATTACCACGAATGGTTGATCTTTCTGGGAGCCTGCGTGGCTCAGTCGGTTAAGCACTTGCCCTCAGCTTGGGCATGACCCTGGGTCCTGGTTCAAGTCCCACATCAGGTTCCCTACTTAGCAGGGAGTCTCCCTCTGCCCTTCATCCCTGCTCATGTTCTCTCTCTCAAAAATATACAAATAAAAAATCTTTAATGGTACTGATCTTTCTAAATTTTAATTTCCAATTGTTTGTTTTCTATTATTTATTTTGTATCCTGCTACCCTGCTCATAAACTCACTTATTAGCTCTAGTAGCTTTTATGGGAGATTCCAGGAGATTTTCTACATAGACAATCATGTTGTCTGCAAATAAAGATAACCTTATTTCTTCCTTCCCAATATAAATGCCCTTTATTTCCTTTTCTGGACATGCTACTACTGACAAGAACCATTAATACAATGTTAAATGGAGTGGAATAGCAGACATTCAGTCTTTTACCATTAGGTATGTTGTTAGCTGGAGGTTATTCTGTAAATACCCTTTATTAGACTGAAGGCATTTCTATTTGCAGTTTGTTGAGAGTTTTTATTAGAAACTGATGCTGGATTTCGTTGAACACTTTTTGTATATAAAATGAGATGACCATATGGTTTTTCATCCTGTTTATAAGGAGAATTATAAATTTATAATGACTTTGCATTTGCAGAATAAACCCCACTAAATTATGATAAACTGTCCTTTTCCTAGAGCTGGATTTCATCTGCTAAAATTCTGATAAAATTTTGCATCTGTGTTCACAATGGAGTTTTATAAACAGATTTTTTTTCCTTAATGCATAGTTTTTTCTCTTAATGTGCTTATATGGTTTTGGTATCAGGGTAATGTTGACCTTACATAATGAGCTCCAAAGAATTCACACCTCGCTCTCCTCTTTTATTTCCTGATAATATTTGTATAGAATTCATACTGTATCTTCCTTAAATGTTTGACAGAATTCACCAATGAAGACATCTGGACATGGAGTTTTGTCAAGATAATTTTAATCACAAGTTCAATTTCTTTAATAGATATATTAGGGACTATTAAGGTTTGTATTGTTCGTTGTTGAATGGGTTTTGGTAGTTTGTATCTTTCAAGGGATTTGTCCATTTTAGTTGTGAAATTTAATGGTGTCAAAGATGTTCATAATATTCCCTTATTACCCTGCCAATATCTGTAGATTGTAGGCATCACCTAATTCTTCATGTTGGTTAATTTGTGTCTCTTCTTTTTTTCCTGGAAGTTTGGCTGGAGATTTATTAATTTTATTGAATTAGCAGCTTCTGGTATCACTGATTTTCCTGTTTTCTATTTTACTAATTTCTACTTTGATCTTTACTAAATCCTTTCTTCTTCTGTTTTCTTTGATTTAATTAGCTCTTCTTTTTCTTATCTCTTAAGGCAGAATGCAAGGTCAATGATTCGAGACCTGTTTTTTCTAAAAAAAAGTTGTTTGGTTGTTTAGAGCTACACATTTCTCCTAACCCCTACCGTACGCAGCATCCCATACATTTTAACACCAAAGGGCTCCCTTGCCATCTAGATTTTGGTGAGTTCAACCCACAGGAAGCATGAGCAGAAAATCAGGTGGATGGTAGAGGGATGGGATATTTATTGCCTTGACTGTCTCCCTAGGAAACTGGTTACATTTTACTAGCAAAGTACTCTCCTACCACTACACAGTCTCTTCTAGCTCCAGTACCCACTTGCTCCCTTGTTTCTTTAGGGTTTAGAAGTGGTAGTCTCTCTACTGTTGGTAAGCATCAGGTACTTAGCCTTTCCCTGGCAGTCTTCCTTAACCAGGGTCACACTGTTGTCCGTCGTGCATAGTCCCTTCACCCAACCCAATTCGATTTCACCATTTGAACATGCCGTCTGTTTCCTGCCAGGACTCTGACTAATGTAAAGGATGTGATTAAAGCCCACAGACGTTACAAACAGAAAAAGAACTAGCTAGAAGCTCCAGGGAGTCAAAGTAAATTAGGGAAAAGAACAAGAACTTTGGAACCACACAAACAGACAGAAGTTTGAATCCTTGTCCCAACTCGTAATCACTGGCTACTGTTAAGCTACTAAGCCATTCCTCTCCCTCCTTTCTCTTGCCAGGATGCCTTTTTCTGAGGCTTTAAAAAAAAAATCGGGGGAAAGCCTGGGTAGCTCAGTCAGTTAAGCATCTGCCTTCAGCCCAGGTCATGATCTCGGGGTCCTGGGATCGAGTCCCCGCATCAAACTCACTGCTTGGCAGGGAGCCTACTTTCCCCTCTCCCTCAGCCCCTCTTCTCCTGTGCTCTCTCTCAAATAAATGAAATCTTAAAGAAAAAAGAAAAGGCGATATTCCCTTTCTCAGCCCCCGTAGCTTGGGCCGGCTACACAGACGCAGTCTAGCCAGTAACCCGCCACGGTAAAGGTAAGGGTGCGCGCTTCTGGTCAAGTTTTCTTAGGACGCTCAGGTAGGCACTTTCTCACTCTGAACACAATCACAAGTTCACAACTGAGAGGCAACAAAGCGAGGGACAAAACTCAACACCCTGAAGAGAGCAGAGCAGAAAGGCAGAAAGACAAGAAGTACAGGTCCTTGACGATACTACCCAGCCTCTATCCCAAACTTGGTACCACCTGCCCCTAAGACTTGCTATGTGAGACAATTAAAGGTCTTCACTGCTCAAGCCAATACGACTCAAAGCTTGTCCCCAGAGTGTCGTCATCACACCCTGCAGATGGGCAGAACTGCATAATTTGGGGCCCTACTTCTGACCTTCTGAACCAAACTGTCAGGGAATGGTGCCCAAGAATGTACCTTCAGAAGTCTTCCAAGGGACTGAACTCAGGCTCAAGTGTCAGCTACTTCATTACATACAGCTACTCAACTAAAACATACCAATCTGGTGACACCTGGGTGACTCAGTCTTGTTAAGGGGCTGCCTTCAGCTCAGGTCATGACCCTAGGGTCCAGGGATCGAGTCCCGCATCGGGCTCCCGGCTCAGCGGAAAACCTGCTTCTCCCTCTGCTGCCACTCCCCCATTTGTGCTCGCTCCCTCTCTCTGACACATAAAATCTTTAAAAAAAAAAAAAAAAAAGAAAAAAATCAATCTGAACAAGCTATTTTAAGTTCTTTTTTTTTTGAGTGATCTCTACACCCAACATGGGGCTTAAACTCATGGCCCCAAGATGAAGAGTCACATGCTCTACCAACTGAGCCAGCCAGGAGCCTTACCTAAACAAGCTATTTAAATATTTGAGCCTGACATGCAACATGCACCCAGTGCTTACAGCAGCAACGTCCACAACAGCCAAACTATGGAAAGAGCTGGGATGTCCATCGACAGATGAATAAAGATGTGGTGTACGTGTACACACACACACGCACACAAAATGGAGTATTACTCAGCCATCAAAAAAGAATGAAATCTTGCCATTTGCAATGACATGGCTGGAACTAGAGGATTAAGTGAAATTAAGTCAGAGAAAGATAAATATCCTATGATTTCACTCACATGTAGAATTTAAGAAACGAAACAAATGAATATAGGGGAAGGGAAGGAAAAATAAAATCAGACAAGATCAGAGAGGGAGACAAACCATAAGAGACTCTTAACTATAGGAAACAAACTGAAGGTTGCTGGAGGGGAGGTGGGTGGAAGGATGGGGTACTTGGGTGATGGGCATCGAGGAGGGCAGTTGATAGAATGAGCACTGTGTGTTCTACCAACTGGTGAATCACACAGTACCTCTGAAACTAACGATACACTATATGTTCATTAAATTGAATTTAAATAAAAAAAGAAAAATAAATTAAAAAAATAGATAAATCAGGACGCCTGGGTGGCTCAGTTGGTTAAGCGGCTGCCTTCGGCTCAGGTCATGATCCCGGCGTCCTGGGATCAAGTCCCACATCGGGCTCCTTGCTCAGCAGGGAACCTGCTTCTCCCTCTGCCTCTGCCTACCACTCTGTCTGCCTGTGCTCACACACTCTCTCTTCTTCTCTCTCTGACAAATGAATAAATAAAATCTTTAAAAAAAAATAGATAAATAAATAGGTGAGCTTGTTTACCAGCTCAACATTTTTTGTGCATATTCTGCAAGGTATTATGGCAAAGCAAGCAGCCCAATATCCAGTACATACAAACATTTAACAAATGCTAGTCCCCTTCCTCCTGAATCTTACTTTAAGCTTTCAAAGGATGATATAGGGATTTCTTTAGTGTTAGGTTTTCACTTTAGTCATTGTTACTCTGGTGCTATCTGGACTAGAAAATTAAAAAACAAATTTAGTTTAAAAAAAAAAAAAAAAAGAGGGGCGCCTGGGTGGCTCAGTGTGTTAAGTCTCCCCCTTCGGCTCAGGTCATGATCTCAGGGTCCTGGGATCGAGTCCCACATCGGGCTCTCTGCTTGGCAGGGAGCCTGCTTCCTCCTCTCTCCCTCTGCCTGCCTCTCTGCCTACTTGTGATCTCTGTCTGTCAAATAAATAAATAAAAATCTTAAGAAAAAAAGAAAGAAAGAAAGAAAGAAGTCAACTTAATCCCTACTGTAGTGAAATGGCATTCTTTGCTTATTGGTACCACAGATTTGGATTAAACGTTACCTGAAAGTCTTTGTAACAAAGTATGAAAAAATTACAACCAAAAAAAGCCAAGAGAGCACAGTTATCAAAAAAGGGATAAAACAGGGCAAACAAGGATAAATGGGACACAGTATAACAATTGTTTTTTTTTTTAACATTTTATTTATTTGTGAGAGATAGAGAGAGCATGTGAGCTAGAGAGAGAGAGAGAGAGAGAGAGAGTGCACAAGCAGGGAGGAGGGGCAGAGGGGCAAAGGGAGGGGGACAAGCAAACTCCTCACTAAGCAGGGAGCTGGATTCGGGGCTCGATCCCAGGACCTTGGGATCATGACCTGAGCCAAAGGCAGACGCTTAACTGACTGAGCCACCCAGGTGCCCCAACAATTACCATAACACTAACATAACGTTAAACATTCCCAACAATGAATATAGTTCTAAAATTTGTTAACAGCTCCTAAGAGTTCCTTGCAATATCTGATACTAAGTAAAGCAGACTTCAAATATAACACAGTTTTACAAACAGAACCACACTCTGTGATCTATGCTGGAAGCTCCTTTTTTTTTTAAGATTTTATTTATTTATTTGACAGATCTCAAGTAGGCAGAGAGGCAGGAGGGGGGGCGGAGGGTGGGGAAGGCAGGCTCCCTGCCCGATGTGGAGCTCGATCCCAGGACCCTGAGATCATGACCCGAGCCGCAGGCAGAGGCTTAACCCACTGAGCCGCCCAGGCGCCCGTACGCTGGAAGTTCTAATCTTAATGTACGGTTAGTGAGTCAAATCGTACCGAAAAAAACATGGGCTTACCTCAAAATCACACTCTTCTCCCACAGCATATTTGGTCATGATCTCCAACCAAGCAGTGTCTACTAATTTCTCTAAAGAGGCTGTGTTATGGTGAACCATTTCCAGAACAAGTTTCTCGTACCAGGCAGGGAACTCCTCCTTCAAACTAAACAAACATGTTATTAGTTACCAAAAAATGTAGAAAAACCTATCTAGAGAATTAATTCAAGTTAATGCAAACATTTCTTTGGCAAATATAAGCAGGCACTGGGGAATACAAAACTTCAAAACCATGTGTCTCGCAGGACAAAGGAGGAACTGCTAAGAAGCTCTCTCAGATGGGCCTATCCAGGTTAATTTTCTCATCTGGAAAATAAAATTAATAGGCACATCATCTGTAAGGCTGGACATTTTCCCATTTGTTTGTATAGGAGATCTCCCCTTTTAGGTGTGAATTATTTACTCATATCCTTACCCCCCCCTTTTTTTGCTAGAAGCCCAAATCTTGATTCTAGTTGTATTAAGTCTCAGTCAATAAATTTTTTCCTATGTATTCACATTCATTAAAAGGTCTCACAATACCTTGTGAGGTATCTAGAATTTCCACTTTATGAATAAGGGAAATAAATCAGGAAGGGCTACCATGCTGGAACCATAACTTGAACCCCAAAGCCCTTGCCAAAGTAAAACAATGAAGTACTACTTTTCACTTCATGAACAAAAAGAAGGATTTTAATTAACATACCCAACAGGAACAAATGAGGAGGGCAGTGTGGCCCTCCCTCATGAACTGCTGACAGACTACCAGGCTTACAATCATAATACGCCCCATCATTCTGTGCTGTTTATACCTAAAAATGTTCCTCCAATTGACGGCTTAGCCTGACAATTTACCTATGGAGTTACCTGCTATTCCCCAGTCCAACCAACAGAAGTCTCTCTGCCTTTGTTAAGGCTGTTCCCTTTGTGCTCTCCCTACCATTCTCCCTCCCAGCTTAATCACCGCCCCAAGATGCCCTCAGACTTCCCTAACTCCATGAGGCCTTTCCTGATCCCTATGAAAGCACGCGCTCCATCCAGCCTCCCGGTCACTAGGATTCACACGTCATTACCCAGTTACTTCTGGGCAGTGAGGCTGGACGGTGCCGTTCAGATCCTCATATTAACTCTGTATTGCTCACGTTCTTTTTTTTTTTTTTTTTAAACATTTTATTTATTTATTTGACAGAGAGAGCAAGGGGAGAGAGAGAAGCAGGCTCCCTGCCGAGCAAGGAACCCAATGCGGGACTCTGATCCCAGGACTCTGGGATCATGACCTGAGCAGAAGGCAGAGGCTTCAGCTAAGCCACCCAGGGGTCCCTGTATTGCTTACATTCTTATAGCAAGTATGAATAATTTTTATAAATGGAAAAAAAGTGATTTCTACTTTGAATAAAAACTGTAAAACCATACTTTTTCAGTAATCCCTCCCATCACGCCCTATATCCTGTTCACTATCAAATCATATAAAACATGCCCCAAATGTGGGCACCTGGGTGGCTCAGTGGGTTGAGCCTCTGCCTTCGGCTCGGATCATGATCTCAGGGTCCTGGGATCAAGCCCAGCATTGGGCTCTCTGCTCGCCTCTCTGCCTACTTGTGATCTCTGTCAAATAAATAAATAAATTCTTAAAAAAAAAAAAAATGCCCCAAATGTGTTCTTTAGAACTTCCTCTGCTGTAATAGCTTCTGAGGTCAAGTAAGTTTGAAACCCACAAGGTTAAACCAAGCTACAGTTTCTTTACTGGAAGTCTTCTGAAAACTTTAATATGCTAATGTGTTTTATAACTTTTCAAGAACACAGTTAGTAGAGCTTTTCCAAAGTCAGGGCTAAAAACCCTCTTTTCAGGAACAATTAGAGAAACCATCTTATTAGCTCTATTCCCAATAATGCCATGACTCTCTATTTAAATACTATCCTAGGGACGCCTGGGTGGCTCAGTTGGTTAAGCGGCTGCCTTCGGCTCAGGTCATGATCCCAGCATCCCTGGATCGAGTCCCACATCGGGCTCCTTGCTCAGCAGGGAGCCTGCTCCTCCCTCTGCCTCTGCCTGCCTCTCTGTCTGCCTGTGCTCTCTCTCTCTCTCTAACTAATAAATAAATAAAATC
>ML104184.1:65937-85154 GCA_003697995.1 Taxidea taxus jeffersonii
GCAGGGAGCTGGTCTATCTCTGGACTTAATCCCTGCAACCTGGGATCATGACCTGAGCTGAAGGCAGTTGCTTACCAGCTGAGCCACCAGAGCACCCCTCAAGTTGCTGTGGCTCAGTTGGTTAAGCGGCTGCCTTCGGCTCAGGTCATGATCCCAGCATCCCTGGATCGAGTCCCACATCGGGCTCCTTGCTCAGCAGGGAGCCTGCTCCTCCCTCTGCCTCTGCCTGCCTCTCTGTCTGCCTGTGCTCTCTCTCTCTCTCTAACTAATAAATAAATAAAATCTTTTAAAAAAATTTTTAAATAAATAAATAAATAAATACTATCCTAAGCAAGCCTGCATCAACTTCCCACAGCTCGTCCTTCTTTAACTCATCCTATACACAGCTTCTAGATTAATCTCAAAGCCTAACTCCAATCTTATGTTTCTCTCCTGTTCAAAAATTATTGTTGTCCCACTATTCACTGAATTAAATACAAATGTCTCATCCTGTTTTCTATAATTCGGTACAAACTATCCTGTAAAGTTCACCTTCCTCAAGAATCCCCATGAAGGGGTGCGTGGGTGGCTCAGTCATTAACCGTCTGCCTTCGGCTCAGGTCATGATACCAGGGTCCTGGAATTGAGCCCCACATTGGGCTTCCTGCTCCTCGGGAGGCCTGCTTCTCCCTCTCCCATTACCCCTGCTTGTATTCCTGCTCTTGCTATCTCTTTCTCTGTCAAATAAATAAAATCTTAAAAAAAAAAAAAAGGCAGCCCCATGAAGTTTGCCCTAACAACTCCAGGTTAGTCCCCAGCCTCTATTCCCATTGTTTGTCAGTATGTAGGAAAGCCTACATTATTCACATTTTGAAACTGAATTCTTTTACCTATTCCTAACAGTTTTTCACTTGATTCTCTTTGGGTTTTTCTGGTACACAATCATATTACAAGTAACAATAACTGACTTGCTCCTTAGTACTCTTCATACTCTTTATTGTAGGTTCCTGGTTACCATCTTTTTATTTACAATGAATTTTCACACACACATTTTTGTCTCAAAAAGACACCCAGAAAAGGTAGCATTGTCTCTATTTGCAAAGAGCAAACAATAAATGCTTATATAGTGCAGAGGATAGTGCCTAAACACCGTAACCCATTCCAGAATAAGTCAAACATGAGACCTGCCCTCAAGAAGTCTACAAGCTACTATGAGGGCCAGCAACAGTCCATGGGCCAAATTCAGCTACCCACTAGTTTTTGTACATCAAATTCTCTTTCATTTATAGCCATTCACATTCATCTACATTTTACCTATGGCTGTTTTCACTGTACTATGTCAGAGATGGACAGCTGAGACAGAAATCATGTGGCCCACAGACCCTAAAATATTTACTAACCGGCACTTTACAGATATGGCTAGCTAAGCCCTGGCCTAATGTACAAAACAAAACATATACATAAATTACACTGATTCAAAATGGAACAATGTAAGTGACCAAGCAAAGAAGAAACACCAGGTTAACAGACTCAACAATACTAGTCAGTTATGGAGCCATTTACTAGAACCAGGTCTCCGCTGAACCTAGGGCCATCACACCAAAAGAAGAGCAAAACAGTATCAGATTACTCAACAGATGTTCTCTGTTTATCTGCTATCAAGAGAAGTCGATGAAAAATCCACAGAAAAAGCTTCTCTTCCCAATTCCTAAGAGTTCTGTTTTATTATCACCCCTGGTTTAATGTATATTTTGCATGCTCCTCCTGCCCAAAACTGTTTCCTTTGAGGGAACACCCAGATGAGCAGGTACTCCGAACACAGACAGGATTTTTTTTTTTTTTAAGATTTTATTTATTTATTTGACAGAGAGATCACAAGTAGGCAGAGTGGCAGGCAGAGAGAGAGGGAGCAGCAGGCTCCCCGCCAAGCAGAGCCAGATGCGGGGATCAATCCCAGGACCCTGGGATCATGACCTGAGCCGAAGGCAGAGGCTTAACCCACTGAGCCACCCAGGCGCCCCACAGAAAGACTTTTAAAGACACCTCATTCAATCACCCCATTTAGATAAACTGTCTTCAAACCGTGTATTTATTTTTGATAGCTACTGAAAGGCTGTCCTAAATTTCAAATGACCACAAAATAAAGAAAACTTTCTAATTTGCTGCCTCTGTATTACTTCCAGATTATTATCAACTTCCTTTGCTCAGAACCACATTTCCAGGGGTGCCTGGGTGGCTCAGTCGGTTAAGTGCCTGACTCTTGATTTCGGCTCAGGTCACGATCTCAGGGTTGTTAGACCCAGCCCCCCCCACCCCGCCCCACACTGGGCTCTGCACAGAGCATGTAGCCTGCTGAAGATTCTCTCCTTCTCCCTCTGCCCCTCCACCCCTCATGCGTGTTACTCGCTCTCTCTAAAAAGAAACAAAGCAAAACAAAACCTACATTTCCAGAGTATTTTCAAAGAACAGAGCAAGAACACGCAAGAGCCTGAAAAATAGCTAAGTAAGTGGACACAACTACATATTCCACCTACTTTGTTACCAACAAAATGCCACTAGGCGAGGGCACTAAGACACCAACACATTATACTCGTGTAATATATTCCAATGTATGCCCATAATTTTAAATATAGTTTACCGTCAATACTGTCAATACTCCCCCCTTCCTAGTAATATGAAGATGGCACTAGAAGGGCAATTCTTCTATTACTTACAGTTCAGCGACTTCCTGTTCCTCCTCCCAGGCCTCCTTGTGTGTTAGCTGACTGCTTCCCGTACTCTTACATGTCCAAATGCGCTCACTGTACCTTTCCAGGCGGGCCTCATACTCTCTGTTAGCGGTGGCTCAGGAAAACAATATTCAAGCAACAGAGACAACTTATCCACATCCATAAAATACTTTATAACATTAAAAAAAAACAAACCACAGCATCCTTTCTATAATGTGCAGCATAAAAAGCTAAAATTGAAATTAGAGTTTTCAAGCAGCAAATCCTAATAAAACAATTAAAGCCAAAGAATAACTAAAACGGTCTGTCATGGTTTTGTTTTACAAATAAAGTATTAGTATTTTAAGGGCACCTGGATGGCTCAGTCGGCAGAGCACACGACTCCTGACCCTGGGATTGCAGGTTCAAGCCCAACACCGGATGTAGAAATTACTTAAAAATAAATTTTTTTAAATTAGTATTTTCTTTTATAATGTGATTTCTTCAATTCACCCATTTCATCTTAAAAAGACTCCCACAGCACTGAAAAGTAGTAAGAAAATATAAAGGTAAATTAAACACAAGTCGTAAGGAATAAGAACTTAAGATATGTGGAATACACAACTGAGATGGTCAGCAAGCTTAAGAGTCTGCTCTGCAGAAAGATGAGAGACCGCCCAGCCTGGAATAACCCTGCGCACATGCTAATGAGCCATTTACTAGAAGCTGTCCAGTCTACCTCAGAATCACCGGTTGGTTGGTCCTCAGAGTTTTTTTGTTTTTAAAATTTTATTTATTTGAGAGGGAGAGAGAGAGAATGAGAGGAGAGAGGTCAACAGGAGAAGCAGACTCCCCGCTGAGCAGGGAGCCCGATGGGGGCCTCGATCCTGGACTCCAAGATCATGACCTGAGCCAAACAAAGGCAGTCGCTTAACCAACTGAGCCACCCAGGCGCCTGGAACTTAGAGTTTAAAAAATAAATTCCATAAAGCCCTAAGAATAATTTTGATACCATATTTACCCAGTCTTTACGTTGTCTCCAATAATACTACACTCACAGTCTTTTTTTTTTTTTTAAAGATTTTATTTATTTATTTGACAGAGAGAGATCACAAGTAGATGGAGATGCAGGCAGAGAGAGAGGAGGAAGCAGGCTCTCTGCTCAGAGCCCGATGCGGGGCTCAATCCCAGGACCTGGGATCATGACCTGACATGAAGGCAGAGGCTTAACCACTGAGCCACCCAGGCTCCCCAACACTCAGAAGTCTTTTAAGAAACGGTGGTTCAGTCTTTGTAAGGCAGATGAAGAGATAGTCCTTTAGTTAGTGCCACACAAATGGTAACTTTCCACACCCATCCCAACTGGAATTCACCATCAGCCACCCACATTCAAATTCAAATGACAACTAATTGGGCACTGCAACAGCCGCGACCAAGAAAATACACTGATACCACAACTACAGAATTAGCTGCCAATTTCTGTACTTTCCAAGTGACGCTTTTTATAGTAGTTGACATAAAAGTATTTAAACAGCCGTCTGCAATGTTACCTTGCAAATAAACAAGTGATTTATTGTTTATATATGGAGATTCTTTGTTTTCCTGGGTTAATGATCCGTGAAAAGACAGGGAAAAATCCAGAAGTAACCCAGAAACAGTAGCACCTTCCCTTAGTGTATCCTTCTCTGAGTCTGCCAAAAACAAAACAGTTAAGTCTATTTTCGGGGGGGGGGGGGGGGAGCACTAATATTTAAATGACTGAACAAAAGAGGAGTACCAACAAAAGCCAGGAGGCAAGCGTCCATATAATATTACATAAATTCAATCTCACTGAAAATTTATGAAAACTTACAGACAGGAAACAGCATGCCTTCCAAAGTGACACGATCATAACTGATCAACAAGATAAGTTTGTTTTCTGGTTTTGTCTATTTCCACTGGGGAAGGGGAGGTAAAATAATGACAGAATCATTAAGCAGACTTAAATTCAAAACGTCTGATTAACACTAACGCAGTAATTACTTACACTGAAGAAATTCACTGTGTAATCAGAGAGAATGTGAGACAAACATGTCCTAAAGCAAGAATTTTAGTTTTTGTTATTAGCTGTTATTTTTATTTATTTTTTTTAAAGATTTTATTTATTTATTTGACAGACAGAGATCACAAGCAGGCAGAGAGGCAGGCAGAGAGGAGGAAGCAAGCAGGCTCCCTGCTGAGCAGAGAGCCCAATGCGGGGACCCTGGGATCATGACCTGAGCTGAAGGCAGAGGCCTTAACCCACTGAGCCACCCAGGCACCCCTAAGCTGTTACTTTTAAAGGCAGGAATAATATGCCCAGTCATCCTCCTTTGATCTAGACTTACAGGGCCAGCTACGTGGTATCACCCGGATGCCTCAATGATACCTCCATTCCAACCTTTTCTTATTAGCCCTTCCCTCCCTCCTAACCTTGCTCGGTTAACAGTGATTCCCAATGCCACGGAAAGGCCCTAGTGTCCGGGTCAGAGACCAAGGAATCATCCTCAGCTCTTCTGTCCCTAATTGCAACCACGCACTTATGGCTCTTATGGCTCGGCTCAGTCCTTCCTCTCCACAACAGAGCCATTATTCAAATTCAGCTTCTGATCCTCACTTCCCAGCTAGCCAAAACATTTTTAAACATTTTAATTGGCCTCACAGGTAATCCTCCTCTGGTCTTTTTTGCTTCTCACCCAAACATCCTTCTTCTCAATCTTATTTGTTTTTAAACCCAGTTCTTCTTCCTTTAAAATCTCATTTGCCCTCCGGCCCCTGAAATGCAAATATATTCACACTGGGAAGCAAGCCTCTGGCTCCCACAGGACTGAAAATCACTGCACCAATCAAGATTTTGTTGAGCAAGTTCCATGATTTTTATTCTTTTAAGATAAAAGGGAGAAACTTTTTTTCCTCAAATACGTATTTAAATACCAAATATTTTTTACTGATTATGCTTTTGCAAACAATGAAAGTCCCTCCTACTCTGATACGTATCTTTCTCACCTTTTGAAAATTCCTATCTTTCTCACTCTTTGAAAATTCACTCTCAGAAGAGCATTCTCCTTCTGGGTGACTGACTGCATCCCTTCCCGTAACTTGAACTACTACCTCCCTGCCAGGAATTTCTATCACCAGCTCCTCTGTGAACTCCAGGCCCCTAGAACACACCAGCAATACAGACACCTCCATCTGGATATGCACAGCAACTCAACAGAAGAACTTCCGAACTAAACACTTCCTACCCTCCCCACCCATTCCCAGTCAAAACTAAAAGGAAAAAAAAAAAAAAAACCACGGGACCCTCTTCCAGCATTCTCTTGTTATCTGAGAATGACCCACTAACCAAAGGACAACCACAACATTATCCTTGATTCCTCCCCAATCACCAAATCCTATCAAATCTACCTAGCTTTTATTTCTGAACTCTATCGTCCTCCGCAAGGGGTAGTAAATTTGTGCAGACCACACCTGTGGCCTGGTTTACTGCACAATGGCCTCACTAGTTTCGAGGCGGCTGGTCTTCAGGCTGAACACGGCAGCCGTAAGACAGTTTCCTAAGAGTCTGCTTCTACCCTGCTCCGTTTACAAACCGCTTCCCATAAACTTAAGACAAAGACCAAATTCCTCAACACCTGTCCGCCAAGGATCTATGTCCAGCCCCACTCAGCAGCTCTATCTCCATTTCTTCACTCCAGCTACAGAAAACCTCTTCCAAGTGTTAAAATTCAAGAACCTGCAAATTCACAAACTCTTCAAAAAGCATAGTCCTCTAATCTTCATCTAACTACATTCTGCTTATACTGTAGATCCCAACTTAGAAGTAACTTCCCCCAGGAAACATTCCCTGAACCCTGAAATATGGTAGACTATATTCTTTCCATATAGTCACCTCTGTTCCAGAAAAAGATTCTACTTTATCCTCTGCCCTGTGGCCTGCAAGGTCTCAGAGAGGAGTAGCGCCCATCCCCCATCCCCCCCCCCCACTGATGCTAGGCTTGGCCACATGACTTGCTTTGGTGAAGAGATGTGGACAGACAGGATAGATGCCACCACCAAGAAGCTGAAAAAGCCATCATGGTGTTCTCCAGGTCTTTTGGCCCCTAGAAAAGCACGTTAGAGACAAGGACTGCTCCTTCAGCCTGGGTCCTGGAATAAGAAAAATGTGTCTGTCCTCCTTTTCACCTTTTTTTCTAGTGGCCACTAGAAAACCTTTAATCCCACATGGCTCACATTGTATTTCCCTCTTTTTTTTTTAAGATTTTATTTATTTAATTTTCAGAGGGGGACTGAGCATACACAAGCGGGGGGGGGGGCAGCAGGCTCTCTGCTGAGCAAGGAGCATGATGTGGGCCTCGATCCCAGGACCCATCATGAATGTGCTAAAGACAAACATTTAACCAACAGAGCCACCCAGGCATTTCCCCCCCCCCGTTTTTTTCTTAATTTTATTTATTTATTTGGCACATTATGTTTCTATCGGATGGCACTATCTACCTAATAAGGTTTACATCTAGGAATGAATGAATGCCCTCTAACAATAAAAATTTTAATTAACTAGTCATCTAAGATGAATCTCAAAGTTCAAAACTAGAATTCCTACAACCTCAACATTGGGTATTTTTAAGTTTATGTAACTCTGTTCCGGTTATTACTGGAGAAAGAGCGGGGGGGGGGGGGAAAAAAGTCAAAATCAAGAGGAAAAAAAGCCCATGACAAGGATATTCGGTCAGCTGCCTCTAAATCCTATTTCAGATTTTAGGTTACCAAAATAAGTCACTTACTCTCAAATAACTACTCAGAGCAAATGCCAGCTGAGGTTTTCATGTCCCAGCCACTGTTGCACATATAATTGCAGACAAAATGTTAAAGCAATGCTCCAAAGGTTGTGTAAGTTATAAATGACAAGATATTCTGAAATCCTATATATCTCATTATGCATCTACTTTTCCGTGATTTCAAGAGCTACGTCCTTACCACAACATGCTGCTTCTTTGTTCTCGTTAGCCTTGTAAGGACTGTTTCTTTCAATAAAGTACTTGACAGCCTGAAAGGAAGTGGCCCAGAAAAGTATGGAGGTTAAACGAGTGTAACTATAACCCTCAGAGCTCCATGTGAAAAGACAAAGCACCAACTCAAAATCTGCTTTTTATTTTGTCTTTGGAACGGTCTTCATCAAGTGAAAAGCAACTCTCACTTAGTGTAACTTCAAAGAAATTAAATTATAAAAATCAGCACAGGAACTCACTATTCCAACGTCCAGTAAAATCCTGGCTTGCAACTGCAATATAACTCCAACTCTTAAAACATGCTCTGCTCACTCCTGCCTACTGCCAGATTAACTGCGTTCTTACAGCCCCTCCTCATCACACCTTTTTAAAAGCTCTCCTGTATTGAGGCTACAAAGATTGCACAGCAGTTGTTTCTAAGCTTTCCGGAGGAAGACAGTTAAAGCAATACAACAGAAACATCAGCCTACAGCAGGCTGCTTGTACCTTCCGGTCCTCCTCAAAACCCACCTTGACTTAGCCACTGTGATTATCCTGTTGTCAGATAATCTCATCAAGAACTGATTCTGATACAGTTAATCTCTCCAAGGAAGATCCAGGGTTCTGCCTTAGGACTAACCCAGGAAGCAATGTCCCATAGATTCAAAGCTGTAATACAATAAACATAACCATCAATATATAAAACTCAGTCATTAAATGTGTGCATCATTCCCAGCTACCACTGTAAGTTTAATGAGGAGGTACAATAATGCCTTCAAAGAACATACCAACACTCACAGTGTTAAGTTACTAAAACATCTCGCGGATTTGCTATTGCATATATGTGCAATCAAAAGTAAGTGGTAGGAGAAAAGCAGAGTATCAGATTCTATTAAAAACAGAATTGTAAATATAAACTAAGAAGCAAAAAGAACATACTTCAAATGCAGCTGTTAACCAACCACATACTTGTCCTCTATGAAATCACTAAGAGCCTAATAAATCTAACAACCTGTGAACCACAAGTACAATTGTTTAAAATCATCCTTGAAGTGCCTGCACTTGTAGAAATTCCCAAGGAATTAATCTTCCCCTCAATATGCAACGCAATTTAAGAACTCCTTTGTCAAAAAGGGGGGGGGGGGGTCTAAATACCAGCACAGATTTTTTTAATGAAGAATTTTTTTTAAATACCTAACACTTAAAAAGTTTCAGGTTTCCATTTTCAACTGTCATTGTTAACAGAATCGCCTCCGATACAAGACTACATTTCAATGATTTCAGTAATGATACAAAAAGGCCAGGGCTGCCAGTTCTAAATTAACCATCTAGAACAATTTTTTCATGGTTCTATACGTATCAGACTTTGAGCTTGTCTCTACTGCGTGTTTCCTATGCTACACTAGAACCAGACATGAAAAATAAACATCTCATAATATTACTGAGTACCCATCAAGTGTTCAAATAATGATATTTAAGTAACATTTTAAAAGGATATGGCAGATTCCTACAGTAATGTTTTTACCCCACTGATGTTTTTAAATATCTCAAAAATAAAAATAAGGGGCCCCTGGGTGGCTCCGTCGTTAAGCATCTGCCTTTGGCTCAGTTCCTGATCCCGGGGTCCTGGGATGCAGCCCCGCCCGCATCTGCTCCCTGCGATGTGGGAAGCCTGCGTCTCCCTCTCCCACTCCCCTTGCTTGTGTTCCCTCTCTCGCTGTGTCTCTCTCTACCAACTAAATAAACAAAATCTTTTTTAAAAAATAAGACAAACAAAAATAAAAACAAATAAGTAGGACACCGTTAGAATAATGCTGTGCTCAGTGGAGCTGGAGTACTTCTCCAAAGCTTTCTGAAAGTCCTAACAGGACCAGAAAAAGAACCGGATTACCAACTGAACCCCTCCCTGAAAGGCACCTCACCTCACACCACAAACGGACAGGGAACTTGCCTTCTTTTCTGGATCTACTTATAGGGATAAGGTAGAAAAAGCACTGCATCCTACCCCTCACTTTTCATCGTTTCAACGTCTGACCTTTAACAAGTCAACCGCAACCCTCTGAGCCCACCTGGCAAAGGAGGCAGGAGAACCTGACCATCCCCGAGATCCATTTCAGCTACAAGATGCTACTCCAGCTGTCTTTCTCCAAGAGCCTTCCTACAGCACTGGGCCCACTCTCCGGGTCCCTTTGTACGGAAACATCCAACTGCACGCACCGCACTGCAACAAGAATGAGGTTATCTTGTACAAGACCGCATCCAAGAGAGGATCAGAGAGACATGAAATCAAATGACATCGCTCGCATGGGCACCTCCTCCCGCACGGAGGCAAGGAAGCGCAGAGAAACTGAGGAGCCCAGCGCTTGCCAAGGAAAGGGCTGATGAAACTCCGCAACGCAGTGGCCTTCAGCCTTGAAGCTTTGCCTAAAGAAAGCGCGATTCGGGGATCTTTTTTTTTTTTTTACACCGAAGCTTCAAATCGGGCATCCATGCAAGAAAAAAGAGTGGATCGACGTCAGAGAGCGGAAAGACCGAGCTTGTGCAAGGAACCTTCTGCGATCAGAAAGGAGGACGCGTCCAGTCTCCCAGTCCTGAAATACAAGGTGAAAACTTGAAGCACGTCTCCGTGTTCGTCAGATGCGAAGCGATCGCCGCCTCGGGCCGTCAGCATGTCAACCCCGGGCGAGCCGGGGAAGGCAGGCATCGGCTCCTCCGAGACAACTTTTCCTTCCCCTTCCCCCTAAGTCTGGGAATCCGCTCTCGGTGACGCGCCTCACGGTCGTGTCAGCTCATCACCAGCCTCAAGTCTCCACTCCGGAGGAGGAAAAAGAAAAAAAAAAAAAAAAAAAAAAAAAAAACACAAGAGCCCCCGCGGAGATCCGGGTAAAAACGCACACACACACACAAAAAAAATCTTGCACAAGCCGGATCACGAGGCCGCGCGGGTACAATTTCAAAAACTTAAGTTGCAGGTTTAATTTAAAAGGGAAGAAAAAAGGCAGCGAAAGGAGAGCCCTCTCCCGTCCGCGCTTCGGGCCTAAAGCCACCCCGGGGCAGCGGCGCCGCTGGTCGGAAGCGAGGCCCGGGGACAAAGTGCGGAGCCGGGGGAAAGGATGGAGGGCGCGCGGCTCCCGGCCGGCCCGCGCCCCCACCCCCGCGGAACGGCGGGCTCGAGCTCCGACGCGGGATGCAGGCCCGCCGGCGCCCGCGCGCTGACAGCTGCCACCCGCCCGGCCCCGGCGAGCCCCCGGCCCACCCCGCCCCACCCCGCGGGCGGCCCGGCGGCCGCGCAGGAAAGGATACTCCCGGGTGCGGAAGGCCTCCTGAGTGTGCGCGATGGTGAAGAGCGGCTCCTCGCCGGGAAGCGGCTTCACCAGCGGGAAGGGCTTGCGGCCCAGGAGCGGCGCCATCGCGGCGGTGGCGGCGGCGGCGGCGGCGGCCCGGAAGGCGGCGGCTCCTCGGCGAGCCCACGGCGCGACACTAGGCCCCGCGGCCCGGAGCGAGCGCCTGGTTCCCGGGGGTGGGGTGGGGGAGGGGAGGGGTGAGAGGGCGGCGCGAACTCGGCTCCCTCAGTGCTGGCGCGGCCGCGCGAGGGCCATGCAACGGGACGCGGGGACACGGAACTCCCACGCACACCGCTGCGCCGCCCGGCAGCCTCCGGCCCAACCTTCGCTACGGGTCCCCGCGTTCGGCAGTCACGACTCCTCCTCAGCTGCACCGGAGGAAATTATTGAAAAATGGCGGGAGATTCCCCTCCTCCCCCCCGCCCGGCCAGCGCACACACTAACTTGCTCCCCTGTGGCGCCGGTGGCGAATGCTCCAATAGGCGGAGAGCTGAGCAGCGCCCACAGTCTATTGGCTCAGGGGAGCTGCCGCTCGGGCGCTTGAGTCCCGCCCCCTTTCCCGGCCGCGTAGTTGGGTTGCAGCGCACTAGAGGGCAGTATGAAGAGGTGAAAGGTCACGTTATGTAAGCGCTGGTGTGAGGCCTAAGGGCCTCCAGCGGCGGAGTTGAAAATGGGGGACAGCGGGGGACCGAAAGGCCTGGAATTCAAAGAGGTCAGGCTAGAGAAGCCCCCTTAACATATACAGACACTGCGCCATCTGTCACCGACGGCGACACCGACATCCGGGCACCACTGTCCGTGTGGTGCGCCGGAGGGGGAGGGGGAGCGCGCGGCCAGGGGCTTTGTCTTTCCACTTGTGCTCCGCCCCCTCCTTAAAGGCGCCGCGCTCGGCCACGCCCGGGGATGCGCGGGTGGGGCGGAAGGGAGGAGGGGTTGGCGGGAAGAAACCCAGGACCTTACCCCCGCGAAGGTTCTACTGAGGGACCGCTGGAGCCTCAGCGTGGCTCACCCCAAAGTTAACTTCTGGAAGAGAGTGAGGTTGAGATCTGGGTATTAGTATGATGCTTGTTTTTAGGAGCTTGGTGGAAAAGATAATAAACAAGCTTCTTTGGGAAAATATATTCAAGGGCGTACCTATTAAGGATGCACCCATTAATTCGGGTAGCCTTTGCTAGCACCTCCAGCGTTCAGGGCCCTGTACTGGGAGCTGCAGAGGGGAAAAAATGAGAGCCTGCCCTGAGCAAATAAGAGGCCCAAGTAGGACAGGACTGATACGGGCTCTGCAAAGTGCACAGTAGGAAGTCAGCACTGAAGGCCTGGAGGGTAGGACATTCCAGCTGTTTCTCCAAGCAGACTACACCGACGTAGTCCCGGACGTGTCTGGCGATCCAGCACAACCCGAAACACATCCATAATTCTCTCCCTAGTAAATCCTTCCCTTTGGTGCAAAGATCACTGACCTCAGAATGGACCTTCCAGCCTGACCTTGAACAGAGCTAGACTTCGAGGTGTCCCTGAAAGCCGTGGTGCACGCCAGTGCCAGGCCCTTCTCTCCTTTTCTTTTCATCTTGAGATGAGACCTATCCCCCCAAGCCCAGTAAAACAGGTCAGACACCCATCCCAGTAATCCCAGGTCAGACACCATCGGGCTCCTCTGATCCCCTAGCAGAGATAGGAGAACGTCCTTCTTCAATAGCCATTTCTTCTAGGAGGATTAGGAGCAAGCTCAGAAGACAGAGCATTTGTTGATTGTGAAAAGATAAGTAGCACTTTTCCTGGCAGAGAAATGAGAGATGAACGTTCCTGGCAGAAGGAGCAACAGGGCCAAGTTGGTAAATTCAGGACAACAGACCTCAAACTTCAAAGGTGTTGAGGTGGAAAGTATCAAGAGATGAGAGTGGCAAAGGAAGAGATCACCCTGGTCACAGCGTGTGATGCTTGGAGTGACCACTTCGAAGGAACCAGAGTAGTGGGACCCAAATGTATTAAGACCAAGAGAGACAGACAGATTTGAGAGGCACAGACTAGGTGACTGACGGGATGGACACCTGCAGGACCAGGTACCTAACAGGAGACAACACACAGAGTAAGGACTCAAAAAACATTAAGAAACACATCTTGGAAAATTTTGATATTTCAAAAAAAAGCTTCTAATTGCACATGAGAATAGGGACGGTAATCATTTCAGGGCTTGGGGCTGCCATAGACTAGAACCCAGCCCTGGTGTTGGTGAGGCAGAGATCTAAAATGGGAGAATCAAGGGTACCTAGCTGGCTCAGTTAATGGAGCATGCAACTCTTGATCACGGGGTCACGAGTTCAAGTCCCACCTTGGGGGTAAAACTTACTTAAAAAAATAATAAATAAATTTTAAAAGAAAGAAAAAAGTAGAACATACTAAGTTAATGTAACTATCAGTTTCCTGCTCTAATATTTTTGTTGAGTCCTGTTGCAGACAAAACTCTACTGAGTGGGGCACCTGGGTGGCTCAGTGGATTGAGCCTCTGCCTTCCGCTCAGGTTGTGATCTCAGGGTCCTGGGATCGAGCCCCCGCATCGGGCTCTCTGCTTGGCGGGGAGCCTGCTTCCCCCTCTCTCTGTCTCTGCCTGCCTCTCTGCCTAGTTGTGATCTCTCTCTCTCTCTGTCAAATAAATAAATATATCTTAAAAAAAAAAACAAAAACTCTACTGAGTTTACTCTTCCTGTTCAGTCTTCAAGCTCTTGACCGAGCAAGGCCCAAGTTGACTACTTCCTTCTAATTCCCAGAATTCATCAGCTTTATTCCTACCAACTGCCGGAAATGTACTTTTTTCTCCTCTGGGCATCTAAATCCCATACTTCCTTCCTAATGCCTTTTCCCCGATTGTTCCAACCCACATCCGCTTTCACTAAACGTTCAAGGCTTCTTAAAATCATAATTGTAGCGAAATCCGTTATTCAATGTGTTTTCTTTCCCAACATTTGAATAAACAAGTTAATAAAAAGGGGCAGAGATTAAAATGTGTCGTTTCCAGGTATCTGCACCAAAGCTTCTACTGCTCCAAGTCAGCTGTGGGTACTTAGCTGGAAGAATAAGACTGTCCAGAGAAGCAGAGCACATTTCTCTACGTGGATCTCCACTGGGTAGTTTTAGGACATGAGCTCAGTCAGCAAGATCTGTTTCTGTGGTCTGTGTCATGGGGACCTGTGCCCTGCCACATACTCCTCCGCCATTGATTCAGACACAAACCCTTGCTCAGACGGTTCCGGCTGGTCTTTTCCTCCCTGTCCCTTTGGATCCTCAAGCTCAAAACATCCCAAACCCACAATCTCACCATCTTCTTTCCCTCCATCATGTGCTTTATCTGGATGGTTTTCATTTCTGTTTAGTGCCCGACTCACAACCTCACAGGCTCAGGCTTGACCTCTCCAGCTCCATAGCCACAGGTCAACCAGAGAATGTCTATTCTACCTGCACAAAATCTTGAACTACCCCTTTCCTGCAATCCCCATAACATCCTACTTCAGGCCTTTATTATTTCTGGCCAAACCTACTACTATAATGACTTTCTTCTTTTAAAATGTCTTAGTTTATTTTTAAGTAGGCTCTATGCACAACTGAGCCAGCCAGGTGCTCCTCTTCTTTTAAAATGTTTTAAACTATGTTGAAATTATATCTTTATAATGGCAAAATGAGCATAGTTCCCAAAAGGAAACATGTAAGTGTACTTAAAACAACAACAAATGGTTCTACAAAAAGCAGCCATGGGGAACTCTCCCCCATGCACTAACTGCTCCCTCAAGCATCCATTTTCAAATTGTTAAACTTTTGTTTTGTTAAACAATTTGTCAAATTGTTAAAATTGGTAAAAGGTAACTTCGTTTAAAATGGAACCAGGAGGCCAGAAGGGGGAGCTCTGACAACTTATGACCGGTAAATTGCACGCCCTATAGGAAGAAGCCCATACTTCATCAGAGGAAGAAAGCTTTCCTCCTTCCCCAGCAACAGCCTAGCCAATGAGAGAGTCAGCATTCAGCCAATGAGAAGCCACGACACTTCCAACTCCCAGTTTTCACCAATGGACTTGTTCCTAACAGCCTTCCCAACTTCTCCCTTTCCTCCATCAAGGTTTCCTCTGCTTTGTTTTGTAGACGTGCCTATGGTTTTGCTGTAACCTATGGGTTCTGAATTGCAATTTTGTATTCCTGAATTAACCCATTTTGCTGGGGGAAGTAAAGGGCAGTTTTATTTTTAAGGTTAGCAGCTATTTCCGCTAATTTTTGCCTCCATTTTCTGAATATTTCTGAACATATATGTTGCTGTTTTTTAGCTGCTCAGTTTTAGTATTGGCTGCTCACAATCACATTCCCAAAATAATTGTTGCAATTGGTTAAATCACTATGCACTGTAAAACTTATGATTATGTATTATTCAGATGATCCACATGGTGGACGGATCACATTTCCTTTCTTTGGTCTTTGCTGGTTTACTTCAGCCTATTTTCCAATTCATTTTCTATGTACCTATCACCACTCTATCCCTAAACTGATAGAACTATAAATGTTCTCTCGATACATGCAAACCTATCATATGTTCCAATTTGTTCCCCACCGGCTCTTTCCTCACAGTGGCATTTGCACACTACAATCACTCCCTTGCTCTTGGCATTCAGTGGTTGGCTCTCTAAAGCCAACAGAGTAAAACCAAACTCTTTGGCCTGGTCTTCAAGCCCGCTCCCCACCCCCAACCCCAGGATCTGTTCTCAATCTTTCTACCACTTCCCTTGGACCCCCTACTCCAGTAAATTAGGTTTGTTGAGGTTTCTAACCAACTGAGCCACCCAGGTGCCCAGGTTTATCTAGGTTTCTAAATACATTCCCCACTAAGAGGATCCAGGGCTCCTGGGAAAAGGACGGAGGCTGGCAAAGGTCAAGGGAACATTGTCCCTGAAAGTGAGGAAGTGCTCAAATAGTGATGGGGACACGTCAAATGGACACAGGAGCCAGCAGGAAGGGATTCCTGCTGAAGCTGGGACAGTTTGAACATTTAAAAAAAATGACAGCAACAGATTGTTAACACATTGAACGTAAAGGGAAACCATGAGCCTGTAGTAATATTCAGAGAGAAAGGAAGGGAGGCAGAGAGGGAGAGAGAGAAGTGTAGAGAAGGGAAATCTGTTATCTACTGAAGCTGCCAATGAATGAATGTAGAAAGATTTAGAAAACTCACCACTTTGTAAACTCCAGTGAAGTAACTGATTCAGAAATAGATCATCAATGGATACTAAAATCACTGGTCTAAGTGAATGGTCTAAAATTATCACCCCCCAAAAGATTATTTATGTAAAAGCGCCCCAAAGGTGGGAAGGTCTGGCAGACATCTTAGCCAAATGGTCAATCTTGGCATTATCAAAGAGGAGACAAGAGGACAATGTTTCTCTTGATACAGGCAATGAAAAAATACATATCACCTCGGTAGTATTCTAACCGAAAAAATTTCACCTGAAATCCTTAGAAAAAATAGATAAATGCAGTTTGTGGGACATTTTACAAATAACTGCCTAGACCCTTCAAAAATATCAATGACATGAGAGACACCTATCCACCCACTTCCAAACAAAGGCTATAAAAGGAGACTAGGGGCGTCTGGGTGGCTCAGTTAAGCATCCAACTCTTGGTTTCGGCTCAGGTCATCAGGGTTCTGGGATGGAGACCAGCATATGGCTCCCCACTCAGCAGGGAATCTGCTTGTCCCTCTCCCACTGTCCCTCCCCCTGCTCATGTCCTCTAAAATAAATAAAATCTTTAGAAGTAAATAAATAGGGGTACCTGGGTGGCTCAGTTGGTTAAATGTCTGCCTTGCGCTCAGGTTATGATCTCAGGGTCCTGGGATCAAGCCCTGTGTAGGGCTCCCTGCTCAGCAGGGGTTCTGCTTCTCCCTCTCACTCAGCTGTTCCCTTTGCTTGTGTGCTTACTCTAGCAAATAAATAAATAAAAATCTTGAAGGGAAGAAAGAGAAAAAGGAAGGAAGAACAGACAGATGGATTACAGAGATGTGAGAGCTAGATGCAATGGATTGGATCCTGGATCTGGGGGTGGGATTAAAAGGCACTACTACTATTATTGGGACAGTTGGGGCAATTTAAATATGTTCAGGGGCGCCTGGGTGGCTCAGTGGGTTAAGGCCTCTGCCTTCGGCTCGGGTCATGATCCCAGGGTCCTGAGATCGAGCCCCGCATCGGGCTCTCTGCTCAGCAGGGAGCCTGCTTCCTCCTCTCTCTCTGCCTGCCTCTCTGCCCACTTGTGATCTCTGTCAAATAAATAAATAAAAATCTTAAAAAAAAAAAGTTATTTCATGTACAGATACTGCATTACCAGATTGTGATTTAAAAAAAAAATGTTCATATTAAATACGATTGTTGCATCATTGTTAAATTCCTTGAGGATGATGGTGATACTCTGGTCCTGTTGAGGAATGTCCTTGTTCTTAGGACATACAGGCTCAAGTATTCACAGCTAAAATGTCAGAAGGACAGCCAGCTATTTTCAGGTAATTCACCCACCTACCCCCAAAAAAAGAAAGAAAAAAAGTGTATTGAGATGCAAATATGCCAAATGTTAATCATTGGTGAGTCTAGATGGAAGGACAGACGTAGTTTATTGAACTATCTTTTTCAGCTCTCTGTAGTTTTGAAAAGTCTCAAAAAGTTGGAGAAAATAGAAACCCAGTTCCTGGTGACTCCCTACACATAACCCCATGCTTCCCAGACTCCATTCGTTAGGTTAGCCCTGCCTGCTAACCTGCCCGGAGGTCTTTCCTCATAACCAGAGAACAGTTTTCAAGGCCCAGCCACCTCTTCTGTAAGCCTTCTGTGATCTCAAAGCCTCCAAGTTTTCCTCTGGACCCTCAAAGTCCTCTACCTTCTCCGCCCCACCCTGTGGCACCCACTCCTGTCTCCCTTCTCTACCTCACCGGACTGTAAGCTCCGGAAAGGCAGACACCCGTCTACCGGTTGTATTTTACATACAGAGAACCCGGACTACACTTGCAACAAATATTTATAAAAAAAAGGTGCCATTCTTCAGGATGGCCAGAAACTGAGGCATAGAGGTCTGCTCCCACGGCCTCAACTTTTCTGAACTCCCACGTTCTCCTAGGCAAAATCCGAGCTCTGTTGCTCTTTTGTGCTTACTCGTATTCAGTGATTTTATTTTTTTTTAAAGATTCCATTTATTTATTTGACAGACAGAGATCACAAGTAGGCAGAGAGGCAGGCAGAGAGAGAGAGGAAGCAGGCTCCCCAACGAGCAGAGAGCCCGATGCGGGGGCTCGATCCCAGGACCCCAGGATCATGACCTGAGCTGAAGGCAGAGGCTTTAACCCACTGAGCCACCCAGGCACCCCCATATTCAGTGAATTTAGTTACTGGGCTCATATCTATTTTTCTTAATAATTCGAATGTGCGTATGCATTGGGCCTACTGATACCCAGAGGGAGTTTTCTGAGTTATTTGCGAATAATTTGTGGTCATTGCTTGATGCTTCCTCTTCTTTTTCTTCTCTAACCCTTACTCCATCAAGATTCTGGGATGCTGCTGGAGATTGCTAGCCTGGTTTCTTAGGGTATCAGTAAGGAGCGGGGCTAAGGTGGAAGTCAGCAAGAGAAGAGGATGGTTTCCGGTACATCCTTTTCATCATCTCACATGCTCCTTCGTGGGCTCCACGCCAGCACCTACTCCACTATGCTCTAGGAGGTTCTAGGCAGAGGTCTACTCCCTCGCCAGAAGGTCTCCCGAGGGGCAGGATTCGCCGCCTCTGTGTGATGACTGCACATATCATGAATGTACTTAGTGCCACCAAGCTGTGAACTTCTAAGGGGTTAAAATGGTAAATTTTATGTTACGTGCATTTTACCACAATATAAAAAAAATAAAAAACAAAAAACATTCCTGAGTGCCTCCTGAGGACCTAGAGCCACAGCAAACAAACATTGGCTGAATTCACCGTACACAGGGACAGAAATATAAATCAGACTGCGTGACAACTTCAAAGCGGGTCTCCAAATCGTTTCTATCAGAAGATCCCTTTGTGGGGGTAAGACAATTGGCAGGCCCTCGGCCATCCCCCCAAGACCTGCCCCCTGCCCCCAAGACCTTCAAGAATGAAGCACTCAAATACCAACAAAACGTATTTCAAATAGTT
>ML104184.1:85164-138675 GCA_003697995.1 Taxidea taxus jeffersonii
TCAAGAATGAAGCACTCAAATACCAACAAAACGTATTTCAAATAGTTTAATTTTAAAAATATTCTATTCAGTGCTAAAATATGTCTTCACTCACTGTTGCCCATTTCCATTTTCTTAAACTTTTTTTGAACAAAAAATAAAATCACAAAGTTCAATTAAACATGCAAATTTCAAAGAAGAGGGAACTTTCTAGAAAGTCTGAGCTGAAGGAGTACTGTTGGGGGGGGATGGGTACTGTTGTCAGAACCTCAAATCCTTGCTGGGGCAGAGTCTGTGGCAGGAGGCAGAGGACCGCCGCAGGAGCAGGGGAGGCTGGAATGCAATGTACAGGTGAGAACCGGGGAAAGCTCTGGGTGTGTTGGGGGAAGAGGATGGTTACAGCAGGGGACAAAGGACTGTCAGCAGCTGGAGAGCCCGTGAGAGGCAGGACAACCTCAGGAATGGGCAGAAGTGCCAGGACAGCAGGAAACCTATACAGACTTTCCTGCCCTCATGTAGAGCCCTTCCCTTCCCTCCAAAGTCTCTACCAGGCCTTCTCCAACGGCAGCTTACAGGCCCCTAGCCGACTGGGAAAGTTCATGAATGTACAGTCTCCATTCAAGTTCAAGTAACCTAGGCACTCTCTTCTCTAGAGGGTGCCTTCCACATCTCCTTCCTCCTGTAGAAGCGCCAGCAGCTCAGTCCAGAGGTCCTGGAGCAGAGACCGCTTGCTACCTGGAGGTGACAGATGGACCTTGGCTGATGCTCCAGTCTGCTTGGGGTGCAAAAAAGACACGAGTGCTCCTCTTCTCAGGAGCAAGCAGACACAGGTGCCAGGGACAGGAAGATGATGCTACAACCCCAAGTCCTATGTCCCACCTTCCAGCCCAGAAGGCTCCTATGTGCAGGCTCTGGACCCCTGTGCTTGCCCTTACCCCAGCAACAAAGCACGGCCAGAACCAGAACGCAATAAATAGAGGCAGGGGGCCAGGAGGCGGAGCGCGGGGACGGTGCTAGCTTTCTGATGCTGTCTGCGGTGCTGTGGGCTGGTCCCCACAGAAGCGTTTCAGGGGCGGGGCACCGGAGTCTTCCTCTTCCTCAGCAACCTAGGAGCAGAGCGTGCCATTATAATAGGGCCACCCCTCTCTACTAGAACCTCCCATCCACCCTAATTACAGCCCAGGAGCCCACGTGCAACCTTCCTGCAGACAAACTTCTTCCTCTGCCTCATAACCGGGACACACCAGTTTTCCTTGCCGCCTCCGTACCCTATATTCGATGCTCTAAAGTCTAATTCATATCAACAGTATCGCCTTTTTTAAAAAAAACTGGAAAACCCGGGCCACCTGGGTGGCTCAGTGGGTTAAAGCCTCTGCCTTCGGCTCAGGTCCCGATCCCAGGATGGAGCTCCGCATCGGGCTCTCTGCTCAGCGGGGAGCCTGCTTCCTCCTCTCTCTCTGCCTGCCTCTCTGCCTACTTGTGATCTCTGTCTGTCAAATAAATAAGTAAAATCTTTTTTTAAAAAAAGCAAAAAAACTGGAAAACCCAAAGTGGTTCCTTACCTGTGTCTCTAGTGGAACTGGTTCTTCCTTCGTGAGGGTGGGAGGTTCATCAGCGACTTCTGAGGCAGGCAGGGAGGGCTCTGAAAAAGCAACAAGGTCAGGGGCGCCTGGCTGGCTCAGTCGGTTAAGCGTCTGACTTTTGATTTCGGCTCAGGTTGTGACCTCACGGTTAGGAGATCAAGACCCATGTCAAGCTCCACGTGGAGCCTGCTTAAGATTCTCTGTCTCGGAATGCCTGGGTGGCTCAGTGGGTTAAGCCTCTTCCTTTGGCTCAGGTCATGATCTCAAGGTCCTGGGGATTGAGCCCCGCATCGGGCTCTCTGCTCAGCGGAGAGCCTGCTTCCTCCTCTCTCTCCGCCTGCCTCTCTGCCTACTTGTGATCTCTGTCTGTCAAATAAATAAATAAAATCTTAAAAAAAAAAAAAAGATTCTGTCTCCCTCTCCCTTACCGCACTCCTCTTAAGAAAAAAAAAAGGGCAGCAAGATCAGTCCAACTGCATGGCCTCCTGCCTCAGGCTAAGGGCACTTCCCTAAGAGCTATGCAGAGCCACGCTGGCACTGGCTGGAGAATCAACACATGTTATCAGAAGAAATGCACAGGATACAGCAGGAAAAGCATCATTTCTGAAGTCAGGAGGCATGAATCTGGAGACCTCGGTTCCACCAGTTACTGGCTATGCGACTCTGGATAAGCCATTTAACCTTTCTAAGACTCCACTTCCTCGTCCCCACAGCGGAGACAACACCTGCTGCTCCCCGGGCCTTTGAGAGAAGTACACCAGGCATCCACAGGAAAAGTGCCTCACACAGAGCCGCCGCTCGAGCACGTTGCTTGTTCCCTTATTTCATCCTGCGAGCGGGGAAAACACAACCCTTCCCCCCAAAGCCCACACTGGTAACAAATGGCTCAAGTCGGCCAGGCCAGAGGCACTTTCTCTAACCTCTTCCTCGAAAGAAAAGAACCTTCAAGAGTACAGGCCCCTCCAAGACGCTCGTCCTGGGCCAACTGCAACTCACCCTCGAGGATCTCCTGGCCCAGCGTAGGGGGCTGGGAGTCGTCTGTGCGGAAGTCAGAGGTGTGTGCTGGGCTCAGGGACTCACTCTGCTGGGGGCTGGGGCTCGAGTTGGTGCTGCTATCCACCTTGAGTTGATAGACATCGGACACCGAACTCTGGTTGCTGTTTTCATCTGAAACCCAAGCACGACAAAGGCAACAGCTGAGAGTGGTCATTTTTCTTGAGAGGAAGAGTTCGCAGCAGAGGGCCTGGTGCCCCCTAGGCAGATGGCCACAACCAAACACAATGACCGCAGCCCAGATGCCCCCCTGAGCCAAAGGCAAACAAACAAAGGTAGGGCAAATGGTCACCGGTCTGAGTTGAATAATTTAACATTTTCTCTTCCACAACATACATTCTAAGCACCAGAGGCAGCCAGAATCTTTAGGTTTATGCAACATTTATATCTCAGAAAGGTCAGGAAAGGCTTGGTAATCCCTTACTACCCACCAATATAACCTAGACCTGGCATTACGTCCAATGGAAGGGAGTGATGCAGCCTTTCCCTCGATTCTCAACACAGGGTGTGTAGGAAACGCTAAAATCCGCGTGGCCTTCTTGGCTATCTCAAGGACGGCGGTGGTACCTGCAGGTGGTCACACAGGCCCTTCAGCAGCCCAGGCTCCCCCTGACCAGCTCGAGGACCAAGAAATTCCCACCTGGGAAGGTCTGTCTGAAGGCTGCAAGTCACCACCTGACGTCAACACTCCGGAGTCAAAACCTCCCTCCCCTCCCTCACCTGCAGCAGCTGGTCGCAGGGGCTGATCCTCCTCCTGCTCTGACATCACCGCCCTTCATTCCTTCCACTCCTGCCACCTGGGGCAGGCCTCCCGCCACACCCTGACTGCCCTTCCTTCAGTCTCCTGTCCTCCCACCTGTAATTCACCCCGTCGCCGGAGTGATCACTCTAAATCCTTCCGTGGCTCCCTGCTGCCCAAAGGATACAATCCAAACTCCGGGGCTTCCCCAGGGCAGGCACAGATGGCCCTATCACAACCTACAAAATCTCCTACAAAATTTCCGGGCCCACCGCCCGCTGATGTTCCACGCACAAGCCTGGGCTCCAGCCACGCGGACTCATGAAGACCCGCTTCACGCACAGGTGTCCGGCAGGACTTGCGCTTTCCAGTCTCCCTGGAAAGCCCCGATACGGAGCACTATTCAGCTCAAGCATCTGTGAGCCCTGTGTCCCGGGCTCCCTAGGGTGGAAATGACCACCTCCTCTATCATGCTCCTGTTATATCCCACGCACACTCAACACTCATTGTTTTACACACTGATTTCCTTCCATTACATGCTGTGCAGGCAGGCTTTGTGGTCCGCTCGTCCTGGGATCTCCAGGGTGCTACACAGCACCTGGCACACAGTAGGCGTTCATCAAATGTTCACCGAATGAAAGGGGCGGGATGGTGGCCAGATTGAGGAAATGGGGTTTCATACGTCTCCCAGAGTTCTGTGATTATTGGACACCCCAAACATAGCTAGAAAAACATTCCCTTGTATTCCCCTTCTTCTATCATACTCGCTGACCTTGGGGGGCTGGGGGAGAACCGGGGAGTGGATACCTGCAGGCTCCCAGTCTTGTTCCAAAGGGAAAATCGTAAGCCCCTTCTAGTCTTTACTCCTACAAAGACCAGGATCTTCTACGCTAAAACAGAAGAGGCATTTTACTAGAAAAAGTCACTTCTGAGCTTAGGCAAACACTCCTTCCCTGAGCATCGGCTTCCTTCGACAGGGCTGATGATAACTGCCTGCTTTACGTCACAGGCTGAGGTAAGGATACAAACAAGCTCAAGCGCAAGACCTTCTGAACGGCAGCCACCACCCAGGTGTGACGGTTGTACGGGGACTGCAGGGTCAGCACAGGTGGGACGTTTACTAAAGACTGGTTCAGGAGGTGGAACTTGGCAGAAAGTGGACAGGAGAGGCCCTGGCTTTGGGCAGCCTGCTCCAAGGCACTATCACCATAAAACATAAACCATCTGAAGAAGAGAGCTTCTGATCCAGAAAGCCTAACGTGGGCTCTGCCACCTACTGGTCATGTACCTTGAGATACAGAACTTCAGTTCTCTGAGCCTCGGTTTCCCTAAATGGAACACGAAGCTCTGATCATCTGCCTTGCAGGGTTGTTGGGAGGCTTAAAGGAAAAGACTTGATGTAAAGTGCCAGCAAGATACCAGCAGAGCAGCAGGCACTGAAGTGACGCGTGAAACTATTCTTCCCGTCATTAATGGGTTCAGATCTAAGTGCTGCTTTTCCTGCAAGGAAGACATACGGATGCAACTCACCCTGGAATTCAAGAAGAAGAGAGGAATTGGCTGAGGCATCAGAGGGAAAGCCATTAGGTTCCCGGGCTGCTGAACTGTTCGATTTTGACTTTTCTTTCTAGAAAAGGAAAAAAAGAGGAATATGACAGAGCCAAGCAGGAGACCCACAGAGAGGGTGAAGGGTGCTGTGTGAGACACCACAGAGGTCTGGATTAGGACTGAACAGGAGTAACGACAACAGTGTGAGAATTTAGGACCCAAGGAATAACAGAATCCTGGATAAGGTGTCCCCACGCCTCAGGGTCTCTGCTCTTTATTGTAAAATGGATCCTGCCAGTGCTAGTATCGTGACTCAGAAGGGAGAGGCAGACACACGGGCTTCCACTAGCGCTCCCTGTGGTTCTCTTCTGCTTTCTGCCCGGAGCAGAATGCTCTATCCCACCCATCCCCATGTGGATGGAAGAGAAATTCAGAGTACCCATTTGAGAAGGATTCCTGTTTTGGTAGCACAGCAGGAAAAGGGGGGGAAACGGGCCTCTGATTGGACCCAGGAAGGAGTCGCTTTATATGTAAGGCAAGTAGGGACAGGACAAAGAGGCCCTGCTAGCCTGATTACTGACCAGTCAAGCCATCCACCCAGAATGACCACCCCACGCGCTCCTCTGCCTGTAACACCATTTCCGTCCAGCACGATGTAGGTTACACACGTGGGGAAACACGGGGCAAAGGTAAGCACTAGCTTGCAAGGAGTGAGCCCTAAGGAAAGGAAAGAAATCCATCCAAACATTTCCAAATGAGGGCACCCCAATAGCCAAAAGTTTAAATCTGGGAGAAATCTCAAATTTACTAATTTATACTTTTTATACATGTCTATTTGTTATTCATGAATCCAAATTTTTGTTACTAACTCTCAAACCTGCCGTGAATCAGCCACACACATTCACGAACTCACTTACCCTTCACTTTTTTCATATGCAGACATGATTTTAACACAATCACACTTCACACTTAACCACAGAAACTACAAAAACACGATTTTAAAAAATTTATCTATTTACAGAGAGCATGCACTTGAGCGGGGTGGGGGTCTGTGGGAGAGGGAGAGAGAATCCCAAGCAGACTCCACACTGAGCAGCAGAGCCCAACGTGGGGCTCGAACTCACGATGCTGCAGTCATGACCCAAGCTGAAATCAAGAGTCGGACACCCAACCAGCTGGGCCACCCAGGCGTCCCGCTGAAAACTTTTAAATGGACACTGCATGGAGTCTGTGCCAATCTACTCTCTCATCAGTGATGTCCCACTCCCTGGGATCCTTCCCACTTCTTCTTCACCAATTTGATTGTCATTTCCCATTTTCCTAATCTGGCAGGTCTATACTGGTTCCTTAGAAGATGGCCCTCTACCACAGACCGCTGGAGGGCCGATAAACTCAGGGGCCTGAGCAAACACTGGGAGAAGCCCTTGGGAGACAAAGGGAGCTGGATCCCGGGCAGGGAGAACTGGAATTAGGCAAGGGCCAGGGGCTTACATGCGAGAACTGGGTTAGGGCAGGGAAGGACTTTCTACCAGTGCCCCCGACTCCCCATTCACAAGCCCAAGAGATTTGGCCCTTGTGGGTATTGCACCACCAGAGCCAGGACTGGATGAAAAATCAAGGGTGGCTCCAAAGCTGCCCTAACTTTCACCCACCAGCTCCCTGGGGCTGGCAGGGACAAGGATGGATAGCAGCTCCCAGATAAAGGCAGCACCTGGAAGACTGGTACTAGGGAGCTCCCTGGGAAGAAGGGAAGGGGGAGTTGGGGTGAGGGAAAGGCTGAATCCTAAAGCTCACCCAATGACCTAAATTCACTGGGAGGAAGGAAAACCACAGCCCAGGCTTACATCCTCCCTCAGCTACGTATTGCTAACCAAGGCAGCTCAGAGTCCCCAGGGAATAAGAAATAAGTGCAGAAAAAAACACTAGGCAGACACTGGAAGAAACAAGCACCATTAAAGACAATAAATAGAAGAAGCTATACTAGAAGAAGGAGACTAAGAGGACACAAGAATTTAAATGAAACAGTAAGTCTCAGGGCGCCTGGGTGGCTCGGTGGTTGAGGGTCTGACTACTGATTTTGCCTCACTCAGGTCATGACCGCCGGGTGATGAGACTGAGCCCCTCACTGGGCTTGGGGCCGAGTGTGGAGCCTGCTTAGGATTCTTTCTCTCCCTCTCTCCTGCCCCCCCCAACCCCCCCCACCCCAACTCCTGTGTGGCACTCCCTCTCTCTCAAAGAAAAAAAAAGAAAAAAAATGTAAAACATAGTCTCCTCAGAAAGATAAGGATACTGGAAAGTTGTTTTGAAGAACCACCAATTGAGGAAATTTGGTATGATTAATGTAATTGTTGAAAATAAAAATTAAGTGACCAAGTCTAGTAGCAGAAATAGATACAGCTGAAAACAAGCAAAAACTTGGTTGAGAAATTAGAGTACATGAGAAAGAATGAAGAGATGAAACAAATGAGAAGAAAGGGAAAAATAAAGAAGTTAGATATGAACATCACAGGATATTCTTACAGAAGTCCTGGGAGAGCAAAGACAGGGAAGAAATTCTAGAAGTTTCCAGGAATGCAAGACCACCTAGGAAGAATCCAGAAGAATTAGTGTGACGCTAGATTGTTCAGTAGTAACACCAGAAGCACAACAACTGAGTAATAGTTTCAAAATGCTGAAGGAAAACCTAGAATTTCAGATGTGGGTAAAATGATCAGTTAAACATAAAAGTGAAACAAAGATATTTTCAAGAGTAAAAAGATATTTTCAGAAAGTTTTCCCCATAAAAGCTCTCTCTGACAAAACTCTTGGAGGATATGTTGCAGCAAGAAAAATGAAGCTAAGAGAGAGCAATGATAAAATAGGGGCAAAGAGTACATAATACATAACATTTACTTTGTCTAACTCAGCAGTGACTAAAACATGAAACTTCTGTAAGAACTGATATATCTGATCTGAAATTCCAGTCAGAACTGAGGACAGGGTAGGGATAGAATTAGAAGAAGGGTGAAAAGGAGAAGCGGTTAAAAATGTGTTACTGGTGTTACCAGGTTCCAAGGGTAAATGCAGACTCTGATAAGCTTCATATTTTGACACGGAAGAACAGTAAGTATAAGTCTTATTAAGTTAGAAGTAGGCAATAAAAAAATGAAAATAGAATGCAAAACTTTCAAATCAGCAAAGAAAAATTTGTCTAGCCATCGTGAGGCAAAGAGAGAAAAAAAAGAGTATATTATGGCAAAAATCCTTGTCCATATTAATAGAATTTTTGGGTGGTCACACTTCCCCAGCCATCCTGGCCACTAGATGCCAAACAAGCTATTACAAACACACACAGTAAATACATATGTCCTGGGGCTATTTCTAGGAGACTCCTACTGAAATTCAAGAAAATTCTATCTGCCCATCCTGCTGCTCTGCTGGTTAGAGCCTAAATGTGTAGAATGAATGGCTGAATTTTTTTTTTTTTAAAGATTTTATTTATTTATTTGACAGAGATCACAAGTAGGCAGAGAGGCAGGCAGAGAGAGAGAGGGGGGAAGCAGGCTCCTGGCTCAATCCCAGGACCCTGAGATCATGACCTGAGCCGAAGGCAGAGGCTTAACCCACTGAGCCACCCAGGTGCCCCTGAATGGCTGGATCTTGACCTGGGAATACAAGGTCAAAACTGGTGCAGAGGAATGGGGAGTTATTTAACGTGGATAGAGTTTAGTTTTGCAAGATGAAGAACCCTAGAGATTCACTGCACAAGATAAACATACTTAATACCACTAAACTGGACAATTAGACACAAAAAAACTATACACGTAAAAAATGGTTAAGATGGTAAATTTTATGGTACATTACACTAAAATTAATAGTCATTATTCTCTTAAAAAGTTAAAAAAAAAAAAAGACCAGAAAGCCTGGAAGAAACCTGGGCCCCTGGAGGTTTCTGGAGCCACCCAGGGGCCCCAAAATAAACTTCTTAAAGCATTATTATTTTGAGTTTTCTGCCACCCACATCGAAACCTAATGCTAATATACCCAATAAACAAAAAACATGAAACAGGTGACAGAAGAGAATTTGAAGACACACTAACCAAACATAAATCAAAAGGAGACAGGGTAGAAATTGTAATATCAAATAAAATTAAATTTGAGGAGAAAAAGTTTTGGGTATAAGGGACAAAGAAGGACATTATATACTGGTAAAATAAATGCCAGGTCAAGGTGACATAAGGGGCGCCTGGGTGGCTCAGTGGGTTGAGCCTCTGCCTTCGGCTCAGGTCATGATCTCAGGGTCCTGGGATCAAGCCGAACCTCGGGCTCTCTGCTCAGCAGGGAGCCTGCTTCCTCCTCTCTCTTTCTTTCTGCCTCTGCCTACTTGTGATCTCTGTCTGTCAAAATAAATAAATAAAATCTTTAAAAAAAAAAAGATGACATAGTAATAATAATGGCATAATCGTATAAATACATCAAAAACAGTTTCAAACAAAACATGACAAGTGACTCATCAGCCATGAAGCAGCAAATGTATCAACAATGCCACACACCCTTCTCAGAAACATAATAGGACAAACACACAAAAAAATAAGCAAAGATACACAAGATTTGGGTTAACATAATGAATGCTTCAATTGTTTAATTTCATACCTAGAGAGTATATTTGTTTTAATCACAAGTGAATGGTCCGAAAATCAACCATGTACCAGACGAGATCACAAAGTCCCAATAATCCCAAAGAACTAATATCCTATCAATTCAACAAAATCAGTACCCCAACTTTAAAAAGATAGTTAAAACATAATCTCACTTATCTAGAAATTAAAATCATTCTATTAGTGCTTGCTTCGGCAGCACATACACTCAAAAAAAAAAGAAAAATCATTCTATTAAATAAACTTCGGATTAAAGAGGAAACCAGAGAGAAACTTTTGAAAAACTTAAAATTTAATTATACCATCAATGACATTTTGACATTCATATATGTCAAAATTTGGAAGAAGACTAAAGTGTAATGTATTTTATTTTTAACTAATCTCTACATCCAACATGGGCTTCAAACTCATGACCTGAGATCAAGAGTCGTATGCTTTATGGGAGTGAGCCAGCCAGGCACCCCAATAGCGAAATATATTTTTTAAAAAAGAAGGGGTACCCATCTGGCTCAGTTGGGAGAAGCAAGTGATTCTTGATCTTGGGGTTGTGAGTTCAAGCCCCACGCTGGGTTTAGAGATTGCTTAAATAAATAAAATTTTTAAAGAATATAAAAATACACAAAAGAGCCACCTTTTGGCTCAGTTGATTAAGCATCAGCCTTCAGCTCAGGTCATGATCCCAGGGTTCTGGGTTCGAGCCCTGCATCAGGTTCCTTGTTCAGCGGGGAGCCTGCTTCTCCCTCTTCCTCTGTCCACCATTCCCCCTGCTTGTGCTCTCTCTTTCTGTCAAATAAATAAGTAAAATCTTTAAAAGGTAAATGAAAGAGAAAAAGTAAAAAACAAAACAAAAAGCTTAGAGAAAAAGAGCTAAGTTCAATATGAGACGTTAGAAAAAAAACAATAGGGTAAACCCAATAAAACAAAAAAGGAAATTACAATGGCAAAAACTAACGAAATAGAGAAAAAAGTCAACAAAAAAAGATCAAAAAAATTAATTTATTATTTTTTTTAAAGATTTTATTTATTTATTTGACAGAGAGAGAGAGAGAGGACACTCATGTGCACACAAGCAGAGGGAGAAGCAGCCAGAGGGAGAGTGAGAAGCAGGGAGCCCGATGCTGGGCTCGATCCCAGGACCCTGGTATCATGACCTCAGTCAAAGGCAAACACTTAACCGACTGAGCCACCCAGGCATCCTGCTCCCATAACATTTTTTAAAAAAGACTTTAGGAGAGATAATAAACCAGATAATATTATGGAAAAAAACCCAAATTACACATGAAAAAGGTAAAATAATTACCAATAACAGAGACTTTAAAGTACATAAGAATACCACAAATGGGGCACCTGGGTGGCTCAGTGGGTTAAGTCCTCTGCCTTCGGCTCAGGCCATGGTCTCAGGGTCCTGGGATCGAGCCCCGCATCGGGCTCTCTGCTCAGCAGGGAGCCAGCTTCCCCCTCTCTCTCTGCCTGCTGCTCTGCCTACTTGTGATCTCTCTGTCAAATAAATAAATAAAATCTTTAAAAAAAAAAAAAGAATACCACAAATAACTACATACCAGCACATGTGAAAACTCTGATCGGTGTTCAAGGTATCACTGGCATCGGAACGGACCAATTAATTCCTCATTATACAAGACTGAGTCATGCACTGCCAAAAGTCTAGCATTACTGGCCAACTAAAAAGTGCCCTGCCTCATTTCTAAATACAACTGCGGTTGGGACGCCTGGGTGGCTCAGTTGGTTAAGCAGCTGCCTTCAGCTCAGGTCATGATCCCAGCATCCTGGGATCGAGTCCCACATCTGGCTCCTTGCTTGGCAGGGAGACTGCTTCTCCCTCTGCCTCTGCCTGCCACTCTGCCTGTGCTCGCTCGCGTCTCTCTCTCTCTCTAACAAATAAATACATAAAATCTTTAAAATAAATAAATAAATAAATACAACCGCGGAAATGAAGAAAGGGGAAGACCTAGCACTGAACCTTATTAAAGAACCAATGGGGGGCGCCTGGGTGGCTCAGTGGGTTAAAGCCTCTGCCTTCCGCTCAGGTCATGATCCCAGGGTCCTGGGATCGAGCCCCACATCGGGCTCTCTGCTCAGCAGGGAGCCTGCTTCCTCCTCTCTCTCTGCCTGCCTCTCTGCCTACTTGTGATCTCCGTCTGTCAAATAAAAAAGAACCAATGGCTTATTTGCAATGGATAAATTTCTAGGAATACATAAAAGGCAAAATAAGTACCAAAAACAGAGAAAACCTAAATGCATCAATCACCATTAAAACTACTATGATGAGGGGCCCCTGGGTGGCTCAGTGGGTTAGGCCTCTGCCTTCGGCTCAGGTCATGATCCCGGGGTCCTGGAATCGAGCCCCGCATCGGGCTCTCAGCTCAGCAGGGAGTCTGCTCCGCCCCCTCCCTGCCTGCTTCTCTTCCTACTTGTGATCTCTGTCTGTCAAATAAGTAAAAACAAAATCTTTTAAAAAAAAGAATGGAGAGCTCAAAAACAGATCTAGATATGAATATGGCATACAACAGAGATGACATCACAAATAAAGAGAGAAAGTAAATAGTAATAGTAAACAGTATTAGGGCAAATAGCCTTCTGTGTAATGGAAAATTAAAATTAGATTCATATCTCCATCATTAAAAAAAAATACAAAATGTAACAGGAGATGGAGATGTTCTTTATGACCGTGCAATGTCATAATTCTGAAACAAGACCCAAAAGCAAAAACCTTAAGAAATAGTTGATTAATCTGACACCAAAAAATGAAAGGCCTATTACTGATAAAGTTATCAGACAGGCGATATGTCAGACAGAGATACCTGCAGGGTAAAAATCTGACCTGAGCTTTCTGTATCTAGGATATCAACGAATCCATGCAAATCACATAGGTAAAGACAGGAAACCCAATACAATAATAAGCAAAAGAAATCAGAGAAAAGGATATTTAAGTGGATAAAAAGGAAATCTGAAGAGATGAAATCATCCACCTCACGACAAGTAATCAGGGATATGGGAAATAAAAGACATCTAACAGGCTGGCAGGACTGATCGTACCATATGCCGGTGAAGTTGTAGAAGCGGGAAGGCCCTGGCACTCCTGGGGAAGTGTACTAACCACACTGGCGCAGCCCTTCTGGGGAGAGATAGGGCAAGAGCTGTGTTTTTGTTTTGTTTTGAAGATTTTATTTTTTTTTATTTGACACAGAGAGAGCACAAGCAAGGGGAGCAGCAAGCAGAGAGAGAGGAAGGAGCAGACTCCCCGCTGAGCAGGGAGCCCAACATGGAGCTCGATCCCAGGACCCCAGGATCATGGCCCGAGCAGAAGGCAGACGCTTAGCCAACTGAGCCACCTCGGGCAGTGGTTATTAAAAACAATTGGTATATACACCCTTTATAGCAATCCTACTCCTGGGCATCTGCCCCACAAGTCATCCAGAATAATGGTGTAAGGGATGGTCACTGTAGTCATCTGTGCTCCCAAAAATCTGGAGGCAACACACAGAAATAGACCCACACTCAGACACCTGAAATGTGGCAAAGAGGTGGGGGGTGGCTGGGTGGCTCCGTTCGTTGGGCATCTGCCTTTGGCTCAGACCATGATCCCAGGGCCCTGGGACTGAACCCCATGTTTGGCTCCCTGCTCAGTGGGGAGCCTGCTTCTTCACCTTTCGCTTCCCCTGCTTGTGCTCTCTCTCTCTCTCTCCCCCAGATAAATAAGTAAAATCTTAGAAAGAAAGAAAGGTGACTAGGTGGCTCTACAGAGTGGGAGGAAAAGAACAGTCTTTTCAATAAATGGCACTGGGACAAATGCACATCCAGGTGGGAAAAAATGAAATCGGGCTCCTACTTCAAAATACACAAAAACCGATGCCAGGTGTGTTGTAAAGGGAAACTGAATAATGAGCTTGTAGAAGACTGTATGGAAGATTACCTCCGTGGCCTCGAAGAAGGAGGAGAATTTAAAACATTTCAAAATACTAACTGTAACAGAAAAGATTAATTATTTTGTCTACCTTGAAATTAGCAACTTCCGTGACGCAAGGCAGCCTAAAGAAAGTGCAAAGGGGGTACGCTTGGGTGGCTCAGTTGGTTAAGCGGCTGCCTTCGGCTCAGGTCATGATCCCAGCGTCCTGGGATCGAGTCCCACTTCGGGCTCCCTGCTCGGCAGGGAGCCTGCTTCTCCCTCTGCCTCTGCCTGCCTCTCTGTCTGCCTGTGCTCGCTCCCTCTCTCTCTGACAAATAAATAAAATCTTTAAAAAAAGAAAAAGAAAAAGAAAAGAAAGTGCAAAGGCAAGCCGTGAAATGGAAAAAGGTCTGCCTAGTATATAATCAATAAAGACTTTGTGTCTAGAACACAGATAATTCCTTCAAGTCATAAGGAAGAAACAAGCAAATGGATGAAAGAGGTACTTCCTGAAACAGGAAATCTGAGAGGTTCAATCCTCAACGTTGAAAAGGTGCTCAATATTGTTAGTAATTACATCCTTAGTCACCAAGTTAAAAGCACAAGTATCTTTACGTATAAAAAACAATACCACCTGTTCATGAGGATGTGGAGCCATAAGCACTCTCCTGTTTCTGGTGGGAATAGACTGGTACAATCACCTTGAGAAACAGTTTGGCATTAACTACTATAGGTCGACACGGGCATACTCCGAGACCCAGCAACTCCACTGCCAGGAACATATCCTAGGAAAACCCATGCATCTGCTGACCCACATACCGAATAAGAATGTTCACAGGAGGAACGCCTGGGTGGCTCAGTTGGTTAAGCAGCTGCCTTCAGCTCAGGTCATGATCCCAGCGTCCTGGGATCGAGTCCCACATCGGGCTCCTTGCTCGGCAGGGAGCCTGCTTCTCCTTCTGCCTCTGCCTGCCTCTCTGTCTGCCTGTGCTCGCGCGCTCTCTCTCTGACAAATAAAATCTTAAAAAAAAAAAAAAATGTTCACAGGAGCATGATTCCTGCTACCCCAAACTGGGAATAACCCAAATATCCATCTAGAGGAGGACCAGAGAGGTAAATCATGGTACGAGCCTATAATAAAATTCCACACAGCACTGGAGAGGGGCAAATGGCTCCAAGGAAACCGATCAACTTTACAAACATTACGCCGCACAGAAAAAAGCAAGACACACAAAACAGATCATTTATGATGCTGTTTATATAAAGTTAAAGAAGTGTTTACAAATGAGTAGAGAAGTGGTAAGAGAAGCAAAAGTAGAAGACCCTCGGGCGAGAGAGGGGAAGCTGGGAAGAGTCCAGCAGAGGTCTCTGGGGAAGCTGGCAATGCTCTATGTTTTCACCTGTGTGATTTTTACCAGGGTATTAGCTTTATATTTCTTCCTTATGCCATATATTTACATCTTATAGTCTTTTCTGTACATGTTTTATTTATTTTTAAAATGTATTTATTTGAGGGACGCCTGGGTGGCTCAGTTGGTTAAGCAGCTGCCTTCGGCTCAGGTCATGATCCCAGCATCCTGGGATCGAGTCCCACATCAGGCTCCCTGCTCGGCAGGGAGCCTGCTTCTCCCTCGGCCTCTGCCTGCCTCTCTGTCTGCCTGTGCTTGCTCCTGCTCTCTCTCTGACAAATAAATAAATAAAATATTTTTTTAAAAAAAATGTATTTATTTGAGAGAGAGAAAGAGAAAGTGAGAGAGCATGAGAGGAGAGGTCAGAGGGAGAAGCAGACTCCCCACAGAGCTGGGAGCCCGACGTGGGACTCGATCCTGGGGCTCCAGGATCAGGACCTGAGCCGAAGGTACTCAATTAACCAACCAACTGAGCCACCCAGGCGTCTCTGTATGTGTTTTAAATTCGAGCTTTTTGAAAACAATTCGGGAAAACAAGTTGGAGACAATCTGGGTGTTTACCACGCCGGGGAAGGTGTAGGTAAATGTGGTCACTGCATGTAAGAGAATACAATGCAAGATTCAAAGGTAGTAACTCTATTTACAGTTACAGAAACTCAAACAGTTCTCAAAAACAAGGTTGAACAAAAGAAAAGAAACAAGTTTTTAGCACAATGCTCTATAAATTCTAAAATACAAATATCATGCAATGCTATGTATTTTTCTTTCCTTCTCTTTTTTAAAGATTTATTTATTTGAGAGAGAGAGAGAGCATGCGCACGTAAGAATGCACGAGCAGGAGGGGCAGAAGGAAAGGGAGAGAGAATTTGAAGCAGACTCCACCCTGAGTGCAGAGCCCAAGGGGCTCTATCCCCCCCCAGGGGTCCTATCTCACCACCCTGAGCTCACGACCCAAGCGGAAACCAAGAGTCGGACGCTCAACTAACTGCAGCAGCCATGTGCCCCAATGCTATGTAGTTTTCAAGAATACACTGCTATCCACATAAACCCAGGGAAGAGGGATTAGAAAAGTACATACACATATAAAACACGTCTAATACACTATAGTGGATAGCTAGTCAAGTAAGAGCAGGAGTCAGCAAACTTTTTCTTACAGTGCCAGATAAGAAATATTTTAGGCTTTGTAGTTTAGGTCTTATGGCAACTATTCGACTCTGCCATTACGACTCAAAAGCACACAGAGACGATGAGGAGACCACTGGGCATTGCTGTGTTCCAATAAAACCATATTGACCATCACAAGGAGCAGGCCTGGGCTGTGGTTTACCAAGCCTTGGAAAAAAAGGAAGGGGTTAAGAAAAGGGAATAAAGGGGGGAAATAATACAGAAAGAGAGGATTTGCATGGATCAACCACCTTCGAGGGTGCCTTGAAGTACTTTCAACTCAATTTTGGGAAATGAATTCCTTTATAATTAAGAGACAATCAAGGAAAGAACCAAAGGAAATAAACGGTACCTTTTTGTTGTTTGGATTTTCTTCCACACTTACCTCCTTGCTGTCTGTCACAGGAACCCATTTAAATATCCTAAGGGATGTGTCACCCACGGTCACCCACTTTTTCTCCCTGAAAGAAAAACGCTTCTTAAAATGGATAATGAAACAGATTTTTTGCTCATAATGTGATCTGCTACTTCTCAGTGGATCATTCCTTCAATCTCTTTAATATTTTTTTAAATTTAAGTTTATTTTATTTCAGTCATGTCTACACTCACATGGGGCTCAAACTCACAAGCCCAACATCAAGAGGCACATCCTCTTCCAACTGGGCCAGTTAGGTGCCCCAACCTCCTTCAATCTTAAATGTCTTCTAAACTTCTTCCATCAAATTATACCTATATCCTACCTTGCAAATCATCCCCTCCAGAAAGACTTCCCTATCAAATTCCTTTGGCTCTGAACCCCCTACTTGCCTTTTCTCAGTGTACCAAAGCCCTTTTTAACTCACAGACTACACCCGTACTGAGTACCAGCACATATTCACACTCAGGTATCTACCTGGCATTATTTCTTTATTTTTCAAAAAGTAATTCAGGGGCTCCTAGGTGGCTCAGTCAGTTAAGCTGCTGCCTTTCACCCAGGTCATGATCCCAGGGTCCTGGGATTGAGCCCTGCATGGGCTCCTTGCTCAGCCGGAACCCTGCTTTACCCTCTCCTCCCCACTCGCGTTCTCTCTCTCGCTATCTCTGTCTTTCTCTCTCTCTCAAATAGATAAAATCTTAAAAAAAAAAAAAAGTAATTCAATTCTACTAATATTTATAAAGCCCTATTACACAAGGCCCTACAGGAGGTAAGGAATGTATAAGATACGGTCCCACATAGCAGCACATAGGAATAAAAAACTAAGTATGGACATCATCATGACACATGGGGATAAGGAAGTTGAGAAGAAGGCTGAAAGACTGGGCTATGGCATGGAAGGAGCGTTCCTAGGGCCTCTGTGAAACTTTGGTTGAAACACGATTCCACTTAGAAACAATGGCAGGCACGACACGGGATGCTTCCAAGTCTTGCACTGGTTTCTGAAAGAGGTGAAGACTGAGCCACGCAAAGACTGCTTTAAGGTTTTATCTTACAGAGAAAGCTACTTTTGAGATAAGCCTTAAAAAAATTAAGCCTAGGGACGCCTGGGTGGCTCAGTTGGTTAAGCGGCTGCCTTCGGCTCAGGTCGTGATCCCAGCGTCCTGGGATCGAGCCCCACATCGGGCTCCTTGCTCGGCGGGGAGCCTGCTCCTCCCTCTGCCTCTGCCTGCCTCTCTGTCTGCCTGTGCTCGCTCTCTCTCTCTAATAAATAAATAAAAAATAATAAAATCTTAAAAAAAAAAAATTAAGCCTAAAAGAAATTTCCCCCATTTGGGGAAATGCAAGTGACATTCTTGAATAAGGACCAGACAATGGACAAGCAGAGCTGGGGAGCCTAAATGTTTCAAATCCAAATGTGAGGTTAGAAAAAAGCAAATAATAATAATAACAACAACAACAACAACAATAATAACTCATATTGATGATGCTGTTCAGCAAACAAAAAGAAGAATGAACTACAGACTTAGGAAATCAAAATCAATTCCCGGACAGACCATTCCACTTCCTCCTTTACTCAGCGAATACTACACATGACCCCGTACTAGACCCTGGGCACACAGGCAAGATGGACAGACCCTAGCTTCTGAGAACCTCATTCCAATCGGAAACAGACATCAAACAACTCATTTTGTGGTCACTTAATCATTAGGTTTGACCATATCAAACTGCCCCTTCTGTTAAGTTAAAAAATCAAATACAGGAAATGTCTTATGATTCAATCCAATACAATCGTGGAAAGTTCTATGATTTAGATTAGGGATCTTGAAAGGTGTCCCTTGAGAAAGCAAGGTTTACGCAGAGCTAGGAGTCAACTAGGCAAGGAGGAAAAGAGGGTAGAGGATGTCAGGCAGCATGTCCGGCGATGACAAGCAACTCCCAGAAAGAGGGCAGTTTGAGGCCAGTCTGGTGAGGCAGCAAGGACCATCTGGTCTTTCACCTAAGATCAAGAAGAGTCACTAAAGCATTGTTTCTACAGCGGGGGAGTGCAATGATAGTATTTACTCTCAAGAAAAGTGAAATCACTCTGCGGCCGCCTGGGAGACTCAGTGGGTTAAAGCCTCTGCCTTCGGCTCAGGTCATGGTCTCAGGGTCCTGGGATCGAGCCCCGCATCGGGCTCTCTGCTTCCCTCTCTGCCTGCTTCCCCCCTCTCTCTGCCTACTTGTGATTTCCGGCTGCCAAATAAATAAATAAGTAAAACCTTCAAAAAAAAAAAAGTGAAATCGCTCTGAGTGCAGTGTGAGGCATGGACTGGGTAACGGGGCAAGAGCTGAAGCAAGCTAAGAGTTCCAGGGGAAAGGGGATGGTCATCTGGCCTACGCTGCTGGGCGCTGGGGGGGAAGGGGACCCGCGGGCAGAGACGGCCGAAAGAGAAAGGTGTGGGGGTTCTCCGGTTTCAGGCCGCTTCCTAGTGAGGGCAGCCTGCCCGGCAGGCTCCGTGCGGCGCAGCACCGGGGGGACGAGAGGGGCTCCGACGCCGATGGCCACGCCGGCTCTCGGCGCAAATCCCGCGAGCCGCTCTCGCCAAACTTAGAACGAGTTGAGGCGTGGAGCGCTCGGTGCGGCCGGCGGGAACCCCCGGACGCTGTCAGCCACTACGGCCGGCAGCTCCGAACGCGAAGGGTTCCGGAGACCCGCGACCGCCGGGAGGAAGCCCCTCGCGCAGCCGGAAGCCCGCGGCCCCGGGCAGGTGGGCGGGCCCGCGAACCGGGCGACCTCCTGATTGGTGGCAGCCGGCGCGCCCTCTGACCTCACGCCGACGCGAGCGGCGCCCTCCTCCCGCCTTCTCGCGCGCCCCCCTCCCCCCAAGCGTCCGCCGGTCGGCTCCCACCCAGCCAGCCAGTCCTGCGCTCCCGTGGGCCTGGGCCTGCGACCCCGCCGGCACCCTCGGGTCCGGCCCCTCACCATTTCCGCACTTTCTCGATGGCCGCCATCACCTTCTTGATGTCGTCCTTGGCCCGACTGCGGGTCTCGGCCCGGACCGACCGGCCCGACATGGCGGCAGCGGGAGCGGCGGGGGCCGGGACACTGCTCCCAAGACACGGGGAATCGCGCGCCTCACGCGCCGCCGCCCGCCCGCCGCAGCAGCGTCACCGCGGCCGTCGCCCCCTCCGTGCGCGCGTGCGCGAGGAAGCGCGCGCACCCGCCCGCCTCTTGGGGCTCGAGGCCGCAGCGCGCCTGCGCGCCCCGCCCCGGGCGGCCCTCCCTGGGCGCCGGGGGAGTCCCCTCGGTCCCCAAGCAGGCAGGGGCGCGCGGTAGGCGGGCGGCACGTGCTGCGGGCAAGGCGAGGTGCGAGGCGCTCCCAGTGGGGTCCTGGCCTCCAGGGGGTTGGGGGGCTGGCACCTTTGTCCTCTAGCCATGGTTGCTGCCTTGACTCATGTTTTATGCCCTTTACCCCAGCGGGTGCGCGGGTGCGTCTGGCCTCCAGCACCCTCGCTTTCCAGATAATGCTGCTGGGCTCCATCCGCAGAATTTCACACCTTTCTCAAGCATGCCTCCCGAACTTTGCACACACCTGTTCCCCAGCCGGAGTTCTCGCATCGCTTTACCCGGTGAACCGGCCACTGACCCCTGTAACGTCCAGATCCGACTCAGAGGAGCCCTGCCCCGATCTCCTGGGCTTCCACTTCGCTCTCGGCATCCCGGTCCGATTTAATCCGGCAGTCGTTAACTGAGTGGTGCCCGCGTCGTCCAGGGCTACGCGGTCACAATGCTGAGGACGAAACCTGGGTTTTGGCCTTCAGAGAGCTTCCGGCTTAGAAGACCGTGCGGGCCAGAAAACGGGCGTTTGAAATGTCCTTTTATAAATGATAGGCTCAAGTAAGCTCAAAGTGCTACGACAGCCCTAATCCAAATGAGGGGGTTCAGAGGCTTTTGGGAGAATAGAACCTTGAAGCTGACCCCTGAAACTAGGGAACATGCGGGGCCTGTGTCCACATGTTGTAGAACATACTCAATAAATATTTGGCTGAATGTTTAATTTTGAGTACAGCTCCCTTGCTCCCCTGGCCCCACAGGCACTTAACGATGCCTGCGGGATAGTGACTGCCTCAGGAGATATAAAGGAGGCAGGAGACCCTTTGCACAGATTGCTTGGTAGTGGCTGCTTCTCTGCCCTCTAGAGAAACTTCCTTCTGGGTGCCCCCGAGAAATGCCTAGCTAATTCTGAACTTGACACAGTCTCTATGTTCAGGCTTTCGTGACTGACTAATGTCCGGATTCGATAGGCATATGCTGTCTTGCTCATGAGAGGCACGGGATGATTCTAGAACTAATGGGATCAAAGGTGGCGCATCCGCTTCTCAAGCCCCGCTCGTCTAAAACGACTCGGTAAGTACTGCCTGAACACCTGTTGTACGCCCTATGGCATACAGGACGCTGTGTGATGCCAAGATGAGTAAGACACACTCCCTGCCCTTGAGGTGAGGGTAAGGAAAGCGGGAGGAAAAGAAAACACAGGGCAGAGCGCTCTAAGTGTCATGAAAGAGGCGAGCTCTCTAGGATTCTCCAGTGTGTTCACAGATACCGGTGGTGGAAGCACACGGCTCAACAACCCTGGGCAGTTAGACCCAGCTTCCCTCTCACCCTTGTCCAAGTGCTGGCCAGCCTCCCCGCTGACGTCTCTTGCCTGTGGCTTCTCTCTACTCCAAGGCCCCCGGCTCCTGTCAGCAGTGTGCTAGCATCCTACACCCATCTCTCCCCCAGCCCACCCTGCTAGTCGGCCACCGTCCTCTGGCCATCCCCTGCCCTGAACACCCAAAGAGCGCCCTGTTTTCTGCCCACATTTCTCCACCTAGCCATATTCCCCACCTCATCTCTACTGGAGCTCTGAGCATAAAAGAATGATCAAAGTGGGTACCTATCAGCTACTACTCCCCATGGGCCACACAAATGCTCTCTGTTGACATCCTTTTCTTTAAAAAAACAAAAAACAAACAAACAAAAAAAACTGCACCTTGGGGCACCTGGATGGCTCATTGGGTTAAGTGTCTGACTTTTTTTTTAAATATTTTTTTATTATTTTTATTCATTTGTTAGAGAGAGAGAGAGAGAGAGAGCACAGGCTGACAGAGTGGCAGGCAGAGGCAGAGAGAGAAGCAGGCTCCCCGCCAAGCAAGGAGCCCAATGTGGGACTTGATCCCAGGACGCTGGGATCATGACCTGAGCCGAAGGCAGAGGCTTTAACCCACTGAGCCACCCAAGCATCCCCCGTGTCTGACTCTTGATTTCGGCTCAGGTCATGGTCTCGGGGTCCCAGGATCAAGCCCCGTGTCGGGCTCCGTGCTCAGCGAGGAGTCTTCTTGAGGATTCTCTCTCTCTCCCTCTGCCACTCCTTCTGCTCTCTCTCTAAAATAAATTAATCTTTAAAAAAATTTTAAAAGTTGCATCTTGATATTTTCTAGGTGAAAGCCCTGTGCTAGATGCTGAGGGGGATACAGAGATATGCCAGCCCAGCACTTCCCTTGGGCAGCTTGCACTCAAGGCAGTGAATTTCCCTCTCAGAGTAAAAGCTACAGTGGCCTCAACTGTCCCCACACCTCTTCACCTCCTAGAACTTTACCCTTTGCTGTCTCTGCTCCAACCATACTGGCCTTCTTTGCTCATCTGAAAACATCCAGTAAAGCTCTTGCCTCAGGGCCTTTGTACAGCAGGCCCCCTTACCTGAAACATCCATCCCATATATATTTCATGGCTCACTCTCTCACATCCTTCGGATCTTTAGTCAAATATTACCTTCTCAATGCAGGCTTTCCTAGCCACCTATCAAAGAATATAGTATCCATCCCTCTACTCACTATCCCCCTTCACAATTTATTTTTCTCCAGAGCATTTCACCCCCTGAAATACTATTTTTCTTGTCTCCTTTGCGTATTATCTATCCTCTTTTCAATAGTTCTGGGAAGGCACAACATGGCCTATTTCATTTTGTTCAATGATTATCCCTAGTAGCATCTAAAACAGAGCCTGGGGGTGCCTGGCTGGCTCAGTCTGTGGAACATGCGACTCTTGATCTCAGGGTTGTGCGTTCGAGCCCCATGGTGGGTGTAGAGATTAGTTAAAAATAAAACATTATAAATAATAATAAAACAAAATAGGGCCTGGTTTTCAGTAGGTGTGTGTTACATATTTGTTGAATGAATGCCCAACCTCAATGCATCCTCTTCCATGAAGGCTTCCCAGATCACTCTGAGCAGGAGGAAGGATGCCTCCCTTACCTGAACCCCCACAGGACCCCGAACACAGTCTGTATGACTGTGCTGTATGACTGTATGACTGCTGACTCAGCAGCAGGGATTTCCAGGGCAGGCAAGAGAACCCACCCTGAGGACCACAAGACACTGGGTATATGTCCTCATATATTCCTGAAGATCTATGTTTAACCACAGTTGGAAATTCTTGTACTTGTTCATTTGCTCCTTGTGATATGCTTTCCCCGGAAGCGTCAGTCCTGTGAGGGCTGAGACCCTGTGGTCAAGTTCACCATTACGTCCCCAATGCCTAGCATGAGACTTACCACAGGGAACGTTCATACTAAAGAGAGATTGGAAGAATGAATAAATGAATGAATGAACGAACACCATTCGTCCCCACAGGGCCCACATCAGCTGCGTTCTCCCTCCCTGCCCAGTCCACGTGACCTATAGAGCACCCCGCTTTCTCTGTCAGAGCAACGTAGCCCCACTGCAGTGCTCAGTCCCCCTCAACCAGCCCCCGTGCCCAAGGCCCAACACGCCTGTGATAACCACAGCTCCTATTAATTTATGTTTTTAAAGATTTATTTATTTTAGAGAGCTGGGCAGGAGCAGCTGGAGAGAGAGGGAGAGGGAGAGAGAGAATCCCAAGCAGACTCTCGGCTGAGCGTGGAGCCCGACGCGGGGCTCGATCCCATGACCCTGAGACCATGACCCGAGTGAAACCCAGAGCTGGACACTCAACCACCCTCCAGGCCCCCAGCTACAACTCTCCTAAAATCCTTTCTGTGGCTCCCCATTGCTTCAGTTCAAAGTCACACTGTGGAGAACTCCAGCTGGAGTTGATTACTCAGGTCCCCCAACATGACCCTGGTCACAGGGAAAAGAATGCCAAGAGACAGAAGCCAGGGCCGGGCCACATACTTGTGTCACGGCTTTGCATAGGTCACCTAACCGCTCTGAAAGCCAGTTTCATTTTGCCTTTTATTTTTCTGGGAAATGAGTTCACCAACAACGGCCTCGTCCCTCACAGGGTTGTCCTGAGGACCCTGTGAGGTGGGGACTGGATGAACTTTGTAAAACTACGAAGTGTCTCTCAGGCATAAATACCTTCCGGTTTCCAGTGCCTCTGCTCCTGCCCATATTCAGTTTCAGCTGAACAAGACCTGCTCTGTATTTCCTGCTCACCATCCTCCTTTTGAAATACCCATCTTTCTTTTTATCTTTTTTAAGGTTTTATTTATTTATTTGACAGAGAATGAGAGAGCACAAGCAAGGGGAGCCCCAGAGGCAGAGGGAGAAGCAGGCTGCCCGCTGAGCAGGGAGCTTGATGCGGGACTCGATCTCAGGACCCTGAGATCATGACCTGAGCCAAAGGCAGATGCTTAACCAACTGAGCCAACCAGGTGCCCCAAAATACCCACCTTTCAAGACTCAGCCTCCTCCACAGTTGCTCCCAAAGCGTATAATCTTACCCTTAATCAGACCCCCTGGGCACCGAGTTCACAGGCATCAGCCCTTTCTTTTTCTTTTACCTCCCGAAAAGCTGAGCTCCTCGCCTGGCTGCTTCGGCGGAGGGCAGGGCTCAAGGAAGCTGGCGATGCCCACTGGTTCCAGCCTAGAGCCCTGGGTGTTCGTCTCCCACACTGGCAGCTACGAAAACCTGTCTGAAGACAAGCCTTAAGGAGGAAGAGCTTGAACTCTGCGGGAGTTCCTCTCTCTTCCCTCCTTCCTGGCTTGTGTCCAAAGCCCTGTTGAGAGAGAAGACAGAGGACCAGGATCAGGGTCGTCTTTCTGTGAAAGGCACTTTGGAGCTATGCTCCTTTATAAGGCCACAGAGGCCCAAAAACCAGTTCTAAGGAGTAAGGGAATCCTATGGGGGGTTTTGAAGGACTCCCCGTGCCTTGGCAAGCAGGGACAGTGAACCTTCTGGAATTCTTTGAGAGCTCATATGGGCTAAAAATGGAAAGTTCAGTGAGGGCTTCAAAACATTCCCAGATGGTGGGTCCTTCACGCATTGCTACTGAGCAGTGCCAGAGAGTGAGAAACAAGGAAACAGCCCGGAGGGAAGAGCCATGCACTGTGGGCGCTCTCTCCATCCCCGCTCTGGCCATCTCAGCCGCTGCTCTTGGTGGCAGCCCTCCCCGACATGAGGCAGGATGGTGGCAACAGAAAAGAAGATGACAAAGGTTGCTGGAGTTGATCAACTCTAGGCCCCAACTCATTATGGAAAGTGGAAAATACACACTGGGGTACAAGCAGACTCTGAAAATGATGGGACTTGGCGAAACAGAACTAGTCATCCTCGTCAACAGCTGCCCAGCCTTGCGGGAATCTGACATAGAATACTGTGCCATGTTGGCCAAAACTGGTGTCCGTCACTACAGTGGCAATAATGTTGACCTGGGCACAGCTTGTGAGAAATACTACAGGGGCACCTGGGTGGCTCAGTGGGTTGGGCCTCTGCCTTCAGCTCGGGTCATGATCCCAGGGTCCTGGGATCGAGCCCCGCATCGGGCTCTCTGCTCAGCAGGGAGCCTGCTTTCCCCTCTCTCTCTCTCTGCCTGCCTCTCTGCCTACTTGTGATCTCTGTCAAATAAATAAATAAGATTAAAAAAAAAAAGAAAAAGAAATACTACAGAGTGTGCACAGTGACCATCACTGACCCAGGTCCTACTGATATCATTAGAATCATTCCAGAACAGACTGGGGAAAAGTAAGTCACACAGAATTTCTCTTTAATAAAACTGGCCAGAGGTTGTTTAAAGAAAAAAAAAAAGAATACGGCCAGTAAGGGCTAGTCAGAGGCAGATAGAGCCCAGGGCTGCCCCCAGGTATGAGGAACCACCCCCCCTCCAAACACACACACTAAGAAGCTCATTAAAGTGCATATTCCTGGGCCTTGTCCCTAAGGCTTTATATCCAGAGTTCGGTGGTCTAGCCAAGTATATTTTATTTTCATTATATTTATCTTAATATACAATACGTCCATGTGCTGGAAAATTTAAAGGGTACAATGATGTTAGTACTTCTGAGGCTGGGGAGTGGGTACTCAGTAGTGGGGGCTCATGATACTGTTCTCTCTACTTTCTTTATACTCTGAAACTTTCTCTTTTTTTTTTTTAAGATTTTATTTATTTATTTGACAGAGAGAGAGAGACACTGCGAGAGAGGGAACAGAAGCAGAGGGAGTGGGAGAGGGAGAAGCAGGCTTCCCCTTGAGCAAGGAGCCCCATGCGGGGCTCGATCCCAGGACCCTGGGACCTTGACCCGAGCCGAAGGCGGAAGCTTAACCCACTGAGCCACCCAGGCGCCCCACTCTGAAACTTTCTATAATAAACATTTTCTTAAAGGTATGCTGTGAAGTTCCCAGGTTAAAACAGTAAAATGAGCCCTTCCCTTTCTCCTCCCCAGTCCCGTAGTCACCCTGTGCCTCCATGGCCTCACCTTCCGGAGTGATTTCTACCTTTTTTTTTGTAATTTATTTGAAATTTATTTGAGATTTTCCTTGCTTCTTGATGTTAGCCTGTATTGCTATAAACTTCCCTCTTAGAACCACTTCTGTTGCATCCCAAAGATTTCGGACTGTGTGTTTTCATTTTCTTTTGTTTCCATGTATTTTTTTTTTAATTTCCTCTTTGATCTCTCGGTTGACCCATTCATTGTTTTGTGGTTGATATTATTCAACCTCCCTGTATTTACGCTCTTTTTTTTTTTTAATTTTTATTTATTTATTTGACAGTCACAAGTAGACAGAGAAGCAGGCAGACAGAGAGAGGAGGAAGCAGGCTCCCCGCTGAGCAGAGAACCCGATGTGGGGCTCGATCCCAGGACCCTGAGATCATGACCTGAGCCGAAGGCAGAGGCTTTAACCCACTGAGCCACCCAGGTGCCCCTGTATTTACGCTCTTTCCAGATTTTTTCTTGTGATTGATTTCTGGTTTCCTAGTATTGTGGCCAGAAAAGATTCATGGAACGACTTTGTCGATCTTTTAGAATTTGTTGAGACTTGTTTTGTGGCCTCATGTATGTGATCTCTTCTGGAGAATTCTGGAGAATGTTCCATGTGCTCTAGAAAGGAATGTATATCCTGCTGTCCTGCGGTGGAATGTCTGAATATATCTGTTAAATCCAGCTGGTCCAATGTGTCATTCAAAGCCACTGTTTCCTTGTTGATTTTCTGTTTGAATGATCTGTCCATTGAGGTAAGTGAGGTGTTAAAGTCCCATAAGTGTACACCTTGTCAATCAGGAGTCTAACCCTGGGCTAATATCAAAGTACATTCCTTCCTAGAGTCTCTAAAGGAGAATCGCTTTCCTTTCTTTTTCCAGCTTCTTCTAGAAGCTGCCCAGTTTCCTCACTTCATGGCTCCCTCCTCCATCTTCAAACCCCACAACATCAGGGTGAGTCTTCTTCTTCTTCTTCTTCTTTTTTTTTTTTTTTAGATTTTCTTTATTTATTTGACAGAGAGAGACAGCGAGAGTAGTAGAGAATGCAAGCAGGGGGAGTGGGAGAGGGAGAAGCAGGCCCCCCGCCGCACAGGGAGCCCAATGCTGGGCTCGATCCCAGGACTTTGGGACCAGGACCTGCACCGAAGGCAGACGCTTAATGACGACTGTGCCACCCAGGCGTCCCAGGGACGCAGGGCTCTATCCCAGGACCCGGAGATCAGGACGCTTAACCGACTGAGCCACCCAGGTGCTTCCCCCCCCCTTTTTTTTTTTTTGCTGGGGGAGGTATTTTTTAAAAGACAATCTTATGTGTAGCCCGGTTTGGAAGTCAGATTGGGCCCTGGCTCAGAAAGAATATCCAAGTCTGAGTAGGGAACCCTGACCCGGTTTCATTATTTATTTAAATATTCTCCTTACATAAAAAACAAGCAAACAAAGATATCCATGGCGATTTGTAACCTAAGCATGTACAGCCAGGCTTGCCGTCTCCCGACAGCCACAGGAAGGAAACATCTCGTATACTCCACACACAGTCCTTAGAGGGCTCAGCAACTATGTATGGAAGAAATAAGAGAAGAAGAAAAAGGGAGCGAGGGAGCTCTCCTTACCATCCTCCTGATACTGGGTCTGCCCAGTTTTCCATCTGCCTCCCCGAGTGAGCCTGTTCTCCAGCTCATGTGGCTATTTCCGCTTCCCTGTAGAAACGGGACACACCCTCAGGCTGGGCAGTGGCATAAGGAATAATGGGGCTATTTCTGGAGCCTCAAACCCCAAGTATCATAACAAAAGTTGCCCCTTTTGCTCTAAACACGTAGAAAATGACGAGGGTTATGGGAGCTGTGAGCCAGAGCCATGATCGTAGACCGAACTATATTATGTCTTATTATAAATAGCCATGATTGTAGACTGAGATATATTATGTCTTCTTATAAATCACAACACAGGAGTAGTAACTAAAGAGAGATGCTGGTTGTTGTCTTTTTTAAAAATATTTTAATATATTTTTTTAATATTTTATTTATTTGAGAGAGAGACAGTGAGAGAGAGCATGAGCGAGGAGAAGGTCGGAGGGAGAAGCAGACGCCCCGTGGAGCTGGGAGCCCGATGTGGGACTCGATCCCGGGACTCCAGGATCATGACCTGAACTGAAGGCAGTCGCCCAACCAACTGAGCCACCCAGGCGCCCTGGTTGTTGTCTTTATAACAAAGCAGCATAAAAATAAATAACATCATTAAAATTAAAATTGGAGTGGGGAAGCCCTGAAGGGAGAGCTCTCAATGCACTGCCATTGAGCCCCCAAACAGCAGGGAGCTTACTTCACAGAGCCCAGCAGGAAGTCTCCGTGCCCAGCCCAGCGAATGTACTTGGCCAATGAACACCCATCACTACCCTAAACGCTTGTCAACAGCCCCTCCCAACCTCTTTCTTTCAGGGCTCCCCAAATCACCGACACTTGTCTGGGCTGTCAACCCCCCTGGCTGTATGGGGATGGTTTGTGTGCATGTCCATGTCCCAGCCTGACCGCCATTTTACAGGCTTGTAAATGCCGAGGCAGAGGACTCAGCACTCATTTAAGATCTGATCCATCAGCTGGATCTGAAAGACACGAGAGCAAATGAGAAGGGGGACCTTTTTGTGGACAGAGGGAAAAGTGGTGATGCTGTCCAGCAGGCAGCAGGGCGTGGGTTGCTGAATCTTGCCGCATCACCCTGGCCTCTGGATGTCTTGTGGCTGATGAGGAACGCCCCGCCCCCGTTGCTCCCATCCGCTGATTCAGAATCAATACAGGAGACAATGGTGGTGGGTTCCAGGGATCCTAGAAAGTCTTAGAGAGACCAACGGAGCCAAAGCAGGTCTCTGGGGTCTGAGGGGTCTGGTGGATTGCAGCTACCCCCACCCCACCCTAGCTGCATGGGCACGAAGTCTTCTTGGCAGCTAGGGCTTTGAGTTCCAATTGTCCGGACAGGAGAGGTGAACCGAAATCCCAGAAGGTGCCCAGGGTGGCTGCAAGCCTGTGAACCCCCCCAGGGTTTGGCCTTCTGATGCTGGAGCTTAAGGATCTCCACCCTCAGGAGCAGTGAGCCCCTGGGAGAGTCACAGTCGGGTATGAACTCGCAAGATGTTGTCATCTCGGACAGTAATGGAATGCTTTCTACTGGCAGCACAGTGGCACGGTGGAGGGGGTAAGTGGAGGCCCTGGTGGGCTCAGGAACTGTTGAGCACCAAGTGTATCCGCTCATCACCGTGTTAGGCAGCAAACATAGTGAACCCTCACTCACTTGCAGGCTGCGCTCAGAACGAAGATGGGCTCCTAAGATTACAAAGTCCCCCGCCCTCGAGGAACTTGCCTCTGGACGGCAAGGTCAGAGGCAGGGGGAAGGTGACACCAAGAACAAGTTTGAAATCTAGACTCTGTCCCAGGGCTGAATTCTTAACTTGGCCACTTAACCTCGACAAACCTGTGTGTCCATCTGCAACAGGGAATAATTTCTTCCTCACCAGGGCTGCTGTGAAATGAATGAGGAAATGTAATGACGGCTTATTGTGAATGCTTGCAACGGATCCCGTGATGGTCTTGCTGGTTTCGTAAGAGTGCGCTTTCGTTGTAGAAAACAGACAACAGGGGACAAAACTTTATGTACCCTTCTCCTTGGGTTCCCCAAGATATTAACCTCTGAAACACGCCTTTACCGGAGTAGCTGTAATTAGGAAAACACATCCATACACAGATGCAATCCCGGGCTTCACGTGTCCCAGAAGGATCGGCAGACAAAGGAGCGGGTTTCCTGCATGCTGCTGAGGGGCTGGGTGCAGGCAGTGGGAAGAGCCCACTGCCCCTGGGAGAGCCGTCAGAATGAGCGAGGGGCTGAGGTGAAGAGGAGGAAGGGGGGAGTCCCTGAGATGTACCAGCAAGCCACTAGGATGAGAACTCCATCTGAATCCTTCCGTGTATTGTGTGGTGGTGCCAAGGGGCACCTGGGTGGCTCAGTGGGTTAAAGCCTCTGCCTTCGGCTCGGGTCATGATCTCGGGGTCCTGGGATCGAGCCCCACATCGGGCTCTCTGCTCAGTGGGGAGCCTGCTTCCCCCCGCCCCCTGCCTGCCTCTCTGCCTCCTTGTGATCTCTGTGTGTCAAATAAATAAAATCTTAAAACAAAACAAAACCTACAAGCCAAGCTCTATTCCTGATCCTCCTCTTAAAGCAGCTTCAGGATCTGGGAGTTTGAAGGCTGTTCCCCAAACCACAGGCTGGTTAAAGGCTTCCACATCCCTGGGTCAGGTGTGGGAAAGGCCCCTTCTGACGGGAGATGTCCAGAATGAGCCCCCAAGTGGGCGCTCGGGGAGTCTGAGGTCCCAGGGGCAATTGGGGAAGGTTCCAGGGAGGTGGAAGTCCTTTTATTGAGCTGACTGGCTCTCTGTTAGGCAGTGAGAATGCCGAAATCAATGAGACTTGTCTTCCTGTCCTCCAGACGGTCTGAGCACTTGGCAGCACAATGTGGGGCAGAGACGGAGGAATGTTAAGGCTTGTGAAAACAATGAGGGGCCATTAAGTCAGTCTGAGGCTATGGGAGGAAAGCAGTCTCCAAAGAACTCCTGAGGGAGTGGAGGTCAGGCCCGTGTGGCCAGGGACTCGAGCCGGAGGACTTCTGGGGCCAAGCAGGGAATGGGATAGCCCGTGTGGGCCGCTGGCTGGCTAACCGTAGCTTTTCCTCTGCTGAGCACAAGCGGGAAAACAGTCACTTGTAGGAACAGGACATGCCCACGGGCAAGGCCCTAGCATCTAGAGAATATTCCAAATCAAGGCAGAAGAGCACAGGGCAGTGCCTCCCACGCTTTCGTATAGGAATCCCCTGAGAACTAAGAACACAGAGGCCCAGGGCTGCCGAAGCAGGATAGAACCTGGGACTTGGTGTTTATACCCCAGCCCTGGGGTGATTCTCACACTGGCCACAGCTTGAGAACCAAGAACATGAGCTCTGGACACGGACCGCGTGGAGCTGAATCCCAGCTCAGCCGTGCACCTCCTCGGAGACTCTGGCAATGCTGTGACAGGGACATTCTAATTTAGTAAAATTAGAATTAGAATCTTATTAGCACCTATCTCAGAGCTGCCGCGAGGGTGGAGGGAGTGGTTCCCAGCACGGCACCGAGAACCGGGTCTAGGTTGGAAGTCGTACGCTGGGAGCGGCACCCCTTCTTCTTAGACCTGTTTCGGCTGTGGCAGAGAGGGGCTGAGCGGGAAACTGGGTGCCCGTGTTGCAGAGAGAGCATTCACAAGAGGAGGAGAAGCTCTATCAGTTTATTAGAGAAAGCTGGAGTGCTCGGCCCCCCCACCACCCCGTGGCTTCCTTCCTGACCTGTTGGCTTGATCCTGGGGCGTGGTGGAGGAAAGATCAAGGTGTGAATGCCTTCCACACGGGTGCCCTGGCTGCAACTCCTCTGCGGGATACTTGGCAGAACTTAAAGGGGAGACTGGAGAGGCAGGAATCAGGCCCCAGGCTGCTTTCACATACCCAGAACGTCTAGAAGACATACTTGGCTGAACCCTGACGACTCCCAATACTCACTGTATCTCACTTCTGATGGGTTGAGAGCTTAGCTTAGGTTAGGGAACTTCAAACTGCAGGCAAAAAATCAAGGGTGGTTAACAAGGCTAACAATGCTGGACGTGAGCCAAGAGGCCTCCTTCTGGGGGACCTGTCCTGGCCTCCTCCGGCTATGCCCCTCTCCATGAGGCACAGGATTTGCGGGACTAGGGAAATGGGGACACCCAGCGCTTGTGTTCCCGTCTCACTCATCAGATGACAGTTCAGGCACCCATCTCAGATCTTGGAATCCCTGTCCAAAATGACCCAAGTCTGCTTCCAAAGCCTACCGGAGCCTCTCCCCTGGGGCCACTTTCACGATGGTGCTGCCCCATGGTACACACCCTAAGGCCCAAGTGCCCGGTGGCCAAGAAGTCGTGGTTTGCAGCAATATGATGAGGTGTGCGCTGGGGCTTCCCTTGCAATGTGGGCAAGAACCAGGTGGGAAGAGGCCTAGACCACGGGGTGGCCCGCCGTGACAGCTCACTGTGGCACAGACTGGACTCTGAGAATCCTAAATTCAAACTCGGCCTTCCAGAATGTTATGTCACGGTGAGGAGGATGGGACATATTTGGGCTCAGTTTGGTTTTTTTTTAACCTTGAAATATTAAGACATGGCACGGGGGTCTCCATTGGTATTCCTGCTTCTGGCTTTTACAGATGTTGGGGGATGTGCCTGACGGCTAAAGGTATGTACCAGAGAGGCCGCTGAAATACTGGGGTGTGCCACTGATTATATGCCTTGGGCGGTTTACTTGGACTCTGATAATACCGATGTTAAGGCCTTTCGATTGCAAGCAAGAATATCCCAATTCAGACAGACTTCATCATAAATAGGAATTTATTGGTTCTTGTAACTGACAAGTCACGTGGCAGAAAACTCAGTGTGTCTGGATCCCGCAGCCTCCCTGGCATCCTCAGCACGTGGTCTCTGCCTCCTGGTGTTAGCTTCCTCCTAGGGCAGGACTGCCCATTGTAATATGCCTAATCCTACTTACTAAGCAGTCCCCATGGAAAAGTAAATCTTTCCTAAAGAGCTGGCGAGGTCCGGGGACCTGATGATCGGTTACATGCCCACCACGGAGGGTCTCCGTCTCTCTCCTCTAAATCGTGTGGATTGTGGATTAAGAGTTGGGGAATTGTAGTTCACCAAATGAAAATTAAGATGTGGATGCCAGGAGGCCGGCTGAGGCAAAAATAGTGGGTTTTGGGGGATCAAAGTCTTAGTACTCAAGTTAGCCGCTACTCGAGTGATCAAGAAAATGCGGATGAGGGGCACCTGGGTGGCTCAGTGGGTTAAAGCCACTGCCTTCGGCTCAGGTCATGATCCCAGGGTTCTGGGATCGAGCCCTGCATCAGGCTCTCTGCTCAGCAGGGAGCCTGCCTCCCCCCCTCTCTGCCTGCCTCTCTGCCTACTTGTGATCTCTGTCAAATAAATAAAATCTTAAAAAAAAACCAAAAACGTGGATGGACTCAAACCAGGTGTGCATGCAGAAAAGTGGAAACCAGGCTCATTCTCCAGCAGCCCAGAACTCTGGAATCAGTTGGCAGCCTGAAGAAATGGGAGACTTGGAAATATCCTGACACTCTCAGAAGCCACAGAGGAACTGCATATAGCAATCGGGCCTTCAGTTGCTGTGGCCAGTCCTGCAATGCCAACCCGTGCCCCTCGAGAGTGGGGTGTGGAACCAAGCCACGGTCCCCAACAAGAAGACGCCTCTAGAATTGTGTAAAGAAGTACATGAACCCCCAAATCATTACGTTTTCTAGATCTGTGGCCAATTGGGGGCAATGTTTGGTCTACCTAATGCTGAGATAACCGAGATAACCCGCTATCACTGATGACTCATCGTGACAGTATGTGCTTCCTACCCCAGTTCATCTCCAATTACAGGGCAATCTCCAAGAGGAGGAGCCTTCCTACCTTGATGGAAACTGACCAAGGCTATCAATAGGCCTTTAATTGTGCACTTTTGTGGTTTAAATACCAAGCTCTATTTTTGATGACTGATAAAAATAGACTATATACCACCATGTAAAATATATCCCCGGCTTTTTATTTTGAAAAGTTGCAAACCCACAGAAGTTGAGATAGTAATACTAAAATATTAATGCTGCCTTCACACACAGAGTTTTCATCAAAAACACACGGCGGCCTCTGCTCTGTGTTAATGTCCAGATACCTTCTTCCATGCTGAGAAGAGAAGCATGACATTAGTGACACTGTGAGAGGAGCGGTGTCCTCGGGAAGTCCGTGATGACTTTTCTGGAGGGCTTCACTTGGCTCATGAGACACTCATGGCCCTGCAAAACCCTCAGGACAGGATTCATTCCCATTTTACAGATGAGGAAACAAACTCAGAGAGCGGCCCTGTGATCTATCCGCTCAAGGTCTCAAGTCAGTAAGCGACCCGGCCAAACCGACCCGGCCGAACCCGGAGCGGAAGACTTCTGACTTCAGTAACTCAACATACTATGCTCACTTGCCTCCTGGATACACAGTGAGAGTAAAGCCAGAGCCAAACAGATATGCAAAGAAGTGTTTTAGCCTCCTTCTTCTGACACCTGAAGGCAAATATTCTCCGGGACCTACGTACATGGCATTATTAACCGGAAGTCTGTTATCAGGAGTATAAAGCCACAATGGACATCGAGAGAGACAATGCACACAAAGGGCATCGAAACGTCAGCTAACTGGCCCCCGGTTTGACTTCAATATTTATTGAGTGCTTACTCTGTCCCTGGTATTGTGCTTGGGATACAGAGCAAATAAGACGGACAACGATTCTGCCCTTGTGGAGCTCACATTTCCGTAGCTTAATGAACAATCCAGAAGCTCCCATCGAGAGACCGGTGGGCTGCATCTGGCCCACGGTAGTGTTCTGTTCGGTCCACACGGTGTTTTAATTTTTGTCTTTTTCCAATAAATCGCCAGCTTCTAGCTTCTCTCTAACAAGCAACTTCTGCTGGATTCCTGGATAATAAGTAGCAGCCGCCCTTCTTCTCCCTCACCCCGGACACGGGCCCTCAGGGGATCACTTCGGTTTCCCCCCACTTCCCACCGTCTTGTACCCAGGCCAGTGTGGCCCCAGGCACGCACCTGCAAGTTCTCCACTTGGCCTGCGTAAGTATTCAGCCCCAGGAGCAAACAAATATCCAAAGAGCAATTTGGATATTTGTTTATAGTATCAGACAGCATTAGGTAAATACAAAACACATAAAGTAGGCTAATGTGACAGGTGTGATACGACTGGTGGAAAGGGCTACTTCAGACTGGGTGGTCGGGGAGGGTTCTCCGTCAAGTGTAACCGGACGGAGGACTGAATTACAAGCATGACAAGTCGGCCAGCAGCAAAGAAAAAGGCTTCCAAGCAGAGGGCACAGCTTCTGCCCGAGGTGGCACAGAACTTGGCCTGGCCAAAGCTATAAGGCTGGGGGTGGCTGGGCGAGTGGTACCGAGATCACAGAGGAAGGAAGAAGCCAGATTACATAGGACCTTGTAGGCCATGACGAGAATTTTGGATTTTATTCCAAGTGCGATGGGAAGCCTTTGGAAGGTTTTTGCTTGGGAACAGTGTGCTCTGGTTTACATTTCTGAAAATCACTCTGCTACGTAGAGAGTGACTTAATGAGGCAAGAGAGGAAGCAGTGGGACCCGTGAGGACGCAACCTTATCACAGTCCAGTAGGTGACAGTGGCTAGGACCAGGATGATAACAGAAAAGATGGAGAGAAACAGATTCAGGATATAATCTCGAGTCCAGCCAAAAGAATCTTCTGATGGAGTGGAATGTAGGAGTGAGAGCGGGCCGGAGGGATTAATGAAAAAGAGAGTCAGTCATTAAGGATAACTCCAAGGTTATGCCTTGTTCAAATATTTAGGAGTTGGGGATATTTGCGGGGGCCTTGGTTTCAGGGAAAGAGACAGCAAGAACGTGCTTTCAGATGAATGCATTTTGCCAAGATTCAAGTCTTCTGGCTCCTCATTTCCCTTCTCCCACACCCAAACAGTCCCAGATCCAAAACCTTTGAGCTTTGAAATGCCGCATCTCTTACCAACTCTGTCCCTTTAACTTCAGACCCATTGCCTGTGTCCTGATTCGATCCTCTCTTGCCTTGACTTTCACAGCAGCCGTCTACAGCTATGAATTAACTAGCAGAAAGCGCCCCTCTCTCCCACTAGCCATCTCTGACGGCAGTAATCATGTCCTGTTCATTTTTATCTCCAGTGCCTAGTGCTGTGCTGGACACAGAGCGGGCACTGAAATACAGGCCAAACTGAAGAGAGGAGTCCAATCCTGGAATCCTAGGATTCCTCTACCCAACTTAAAGCAGAACCAGATACAACATGTATGATCAAGTTCCAGAAACTTCGCCTTCCCAAGGAATGTATTTCTTTCCTTTCGTTTAGTTTCGAACTCCAATGAGTCCCACTTTTACCCGGTAGTTAGTAGGTGAGATTGGCTGACAGGCAACATATATTACTACTCTTCTCCACTTTCTTCCAAATCTAGGCACTTTAATACGTGCATACCTTCACAACACCTTTGTAATAAGCAGGTCGAGAGAAAATCTAGTGTCCATTTTACAAATAAAAAAACTGAGGCACAGAATGGAATCCCATAATTCCCCTTCAATGGAGGTAGGAGCTTCGCCTGGATTAAGACTAGCCCTTCCTTGACACCACAGCACAGAGGAAAATACCCCAGGCTCCCACCCCAGCCAAGACCGCTGGTTAGTGCTCAGGTGACCCCTAGGTTTTGCCTCCACAATTACAAACTCCCTTGGGTACCACGGTGTGTTGCCACAAGGTCAAGGCCACGTCCTCTCTCTCTCTCCAATTTACTATTTCCCTCTGTGCCGGGTGAAGACAGATTCCATCCCTCGGGCCCAGGAGAAACAGAAGCACCTTGGTCATTAGACTGGAAGGTCAAGTAAGGCCAGGAGTCACAACCGGCAAGAAGAGAGAGAGAGAGATCAAAGTAGGCAAGAATAGTTTCAATGGGGAAAAGGGAGCCACCACTGAGAAAATCAGAATACTCTTTTCAAAAGGTTTCCAGCTGGGGAGTCCCTGGGAAGAAAGGGCAGCCATGGTGGCAGCAGCATGCCAGATCCTTCCTGCCGGACCCTCCCAGAGTCATTTCTTCAAGGCGCCCAGGCTTCTCAGAGCCTCCTGGGCCTGGGTCAGCTGCTGCTGCAGCCTCTGGCGGGTGCTCTCGTTGGAGGCCCGCTTCAGGAGGCCCTGCATTTCCTCCACCACGGCCCGGTGGCCAGGGGTGTTGTGGAAAAGCCGCACTGCCCGGTCCCCGCAGGAGGCCAGAAGCCGGCCAGTGATGTCAAAGGACAAGTCAGTGATACACTCCCCGTGGACCTGCTCAAAGCACTCCTCCTTCTCACCCCGCCGGGTGTTGTAGAGATGAATACTGCTGCCACTGGCCAAGGCCAAGACCTGGGCGTCAGGGGAGAGTGCCAGGCGGCATGGCATGGCACTCGCTGCTTCAAAGCAGCCTGTCCTCAGCAAGTAGGGATCCTGCTGCTTCTTGTATTCCACATCTGTGTCCCACAGTTTCCACGTACCGTCCTTGGAGACCGAGGCCATCCTGCAGCATGGAAAATCACGGCTCTAGCCCCCAAACACCCTGAGCAGGGAGGGCACCAGGACGGCGTGAGGGGCTCCAGCTAGGAAGCCAAGTGCACGGCCAGGCCTACGTCCTGCTGAGGCCCGGGCACTCTACCCACTTCAGAGCGGCAGCAGAAATAGGGGAAAGGGCCCTGGTTGCCAAGAGGGGCTGAGAGGCACCGGTAAGACATCAGAGAAGAGGCACTCACCTGCGGGAGTCATTGGAGAAAGCGAAGAAGTGGACGGCTGCAGAGTGGCCCTTCAGTTCGAAGGCTCGCACAACCTCCTGGAAGTCGCTTTTCTTCCCAAAGCACACTTCCCAGACTTTTACATCTGGGGTGAAGCCACACGAGGCCACGAACCTGCCACACAACCAGGTTCCTTTACAACTTTAAGGGCATCTCATTTCTGCCAACCCGCTAAACCTCATTCCTGGGAGGGTTAATAATCTTATGTGTAAATAACGCCGTGTCTTTTAAAACCGTTTATACACAGGACTCAGTCCATCTTCATAACCCTGCTGTAAGACACATAACACTCCCAGCCCAGCCTTCTAAAAACTAGAGATGAACAGAGACTAAGGCTTGGATCTAGGCGTCCTGATTCCACACCATATGCTCTTCCCACTGCTTGAAGCTGGCTCTCTGCTCTGTCCCTGGCCACAACTTCTGCCTACCCCGGACGCCAAGCCCCTCCTTCCTTACCTGCTACAGGGGGAGATAGCGGCATGCGTGTTGTTCATCTGGTTGGTGTTGATGGTCGACAGCACATGACCTTTCAGATTCCAGATGAGGACAGTCGTGTCACTGGAAGCAGTCATGATGAACTTCCCTGACGGGGAGGAGCGGGGGTGACATGAACTGGGGTCAATGACCTGACCAAGCGTCATTCTCTGAGGAGACACTTACAAAGGCCTCTGCTGTCTCAAATCTCCATGCTCCCCTCCTAGGCCAAGGGTCCCCACAGATAAGGATTTTGCTCAGGACTGTGGGTCCTACCTGCCTCCGCTGGGGACCTGCTGTGGCTGTGGGACACCAGGGGAGCCCAGAGCCGAGCATGACTCTCAGGCAGTGTTAATGCATTTAGCAGATAACTGGTGCTATTTCTTCTAGTCTCACTCTCTGAACGCCTCTTACCTGTGTCCGCGATGCCAATGTTGATGACGGGTGCCTTGTGCTTTTTAGGAAAGTCCTCTGGGTTGGCTGTGAAGGTATAGCCCCCATCCTCTCGTTTGGTCATCTTGAAGACACGAAGGGTGTCTCCGCTGGCCAGCCAGACGATGAAGGCTCTAGAGACAGGCAGCAGACAAGGCACTCGTTCGTTTGGACACGGAAGCCTCTGTGCGCCAGGTCCTATGCTAGCCTCTGAGGAAAACCACGGTCTTCCTTCTTGCCCCTGCCCAGCCTTGCAACTTAACCCCTTGGTTCAAAACCTCTTAACATGCCTCAGAAGATAGGACTCGCATAGCTTCGGCTCCTTCAGAGTTTAGAAAACCGTTATAATGGCTTCCAAGACAAATCTGGAGCCAGGCTCTGTCTGGTACTTCCCAAGGAGGAACACATCTTCCCCTCTTTGCCTCCTGGCTGTGTAAAATGCAGAGCCCTCCACGGAGCCCCAGGCGGTGCTCAAGCTGTCCCGCTACGCTTTCTGCCGCCCCCCCAGGGAGATCCAGGCTCCCCCCTCGCTATCCCAAGTCAGGTGTGGGAAGGACATAAAGCCTGGGGCTGGGCTTCTGCGGGCAGAGTTGAGTCCCACCTGCAGTCGGGGCTGAAGCGCACCAGGGTGGCGTGGTCCAGCTCCACGTTGGCCCTCATGCTGCGATGCTCCCGCTGCAGGAAGTCCTTGGTGCTCCAGATGCGGACGGTGCGATCATCTGCACAGGTGGCCAGGTACTTGCCATTGCTGCTAAAGTCCATGCAAGATATGTTCCCACTGTGGCTCTAAGGGAAGGGTTGCAGGAAGTATGAACAGGGACCCCTTGGGCAGACGGGATCTGTTGCCTGGATTAACGGCAAGGTGGTGATGGGGTGTCATGAGGAGGGACAGGATGGGACGTCCCCACTGATTTGGGTCGGAGGCGGAAGAGTCGGTCATGTGCACAGAATACCAGCGAGGACAAGTCTGCAAGGGGAGGGGGGCTGTGAGTCTGTGTGTGTGTGCTGAGCATGGGTGCCCGTGTACCTTCAGTGCCCCAGCCAGGAGGCGGTGCGTGAAGTTGTGCTGTTGAGGCTTCTCCTTACGAATTCGTTGATGCTGTTTCTGCTTCTTGGATCTCAAGGACTTGTCAAGTGGCAATCCATTTGCTTTTTGGCCTATGAGGAGGGGCCGTGTCACGCACCCACTCGCTCACTCCGCCTTTCTGACCATCTATGATTGACCAGATGTTGAGTGCAGCGGCAAGAGGTGACCAGACAGGGTCCCAGGCTTGAGAAGGGACAGTGATGTGGGCAAACACAAGGTTTTTGCAAGGATCACAGTGGGTTTGGACTGTGTCTGTACCACCGAGAATGATGTGGAGAGACCGCTTGCTGTTAGTCCATACGGCAGCTCAGTGCAAATCAGAAAAGGCGCCCTCTCTGGGCCCCCGGCTCAGCGGGTACCGAGCACAGCACCCAAGGGCAGATCATCCGCCGGACATCCCTAGGTAGGGAAAAAACGGGCTCGACCAAATCTGGCGGCCCGGCCTTGGGCAAGTGACTTAACCGCTCTGGGCTTTAGTCTCCTTAAAGAGAAGCGAGAATCACCCAACACAGGCAACGGGGGCTCGGAGGCCTCGCGGACCAGCCGGGGGCCGGGAATGGCGCCAGTCGCTTTCGCAGAAAACAGCTATTTCTGCTGAGAATCAGGCCAGGCGCACAGCTGGCTTTGCTAGATGCCTGCAGACGCCCCTCACTTGCTACAGGACATACAGCGACGACGGCCGCCTGGGCGCAGAGACCCCCGCGGCCGGCCCGCTCCAGCCTCGTCCCACCAGCACCCTCCGCTCCCCTCACATGCCCTTGGAGAACCGCCTGCCTCCACGTGCGGTGCCTTTGCCCGCGACGCGCTTCCTTCCTCCTTGGCCGAAGGGACACGTCCATCCTTCGAGCCCCCACGCCACGTGCTTCCCACTCGGTGACGATTTCCTTGCCCCCCGCAAAAGCAGGGCTGACCACCCCCAGCGACCTCCAGTCGCTGGCGCGCTCCCTAAAGCACCCCCCGCACTGGGAACGACTCGAGGCCTCACAGATGCGGGTCCGCGTCCCCTCACCCTCCCCGCTCCCCTGAAAGAACGAGCTGGTGGCGCGCTCGCAGCAACGCCGGGGACACGCGGCGGCCGAGCGGGGCGGCCCCGCGGCCTCCGCCACCGAGACAGCCGCAGCGCCGCACGCAGCCTGCAACGACCTGCGCGACCTGCCCGGCGAGCCGCTACCCCGTCTCCGGAAGCGAAGCTCACTTCACAAAAGGAGAAACTGAGGCCCCGGGGGTCCGCGGCACCCCTGCCCGGCCCAAAGCGCACGTCGGACGACGGGGAGGTCCCCGCGGGTCGCCCCCACCCGCCCCGCCCCGCCCCACTCACCGGCGGGCCGGCTGCACGTCTCCTCCTCCGCGCGCAGCCACCCGCGCGCTACCGCCGCCGTCGCCATCAGGGCCAGCAGTCCGAGCAACAGCGACAGGCCCATCAGCTCCGGCATCTGCGGCAGCTCCATGCTGGTAGGCCCGCTGCCACCTCAGCCTCCGACGACGCGGGCGCGAGCACGCCTCCGCAGGGCCGCGCACGCACGCGGGGCGGGATCTGGCCGTTGGCGCGTCCCGAGGGGCGGGGTCTGGCCGTTGGGTGCCCTGGGGGGCGGGGCCTGACCGTTGGAGCGTCCGGAAGGGCGGGGCTTGGCCGTGCCCGTCTCGCGAGGCGGGGCCTGAGCCTTGGCGCTTACCCGAAGGGCGGGGCTTGGCCGTTGGCACGTCTCGCGGGGCGGGGCCTGATCGTCGGGGCGTTCCGAGGGGCGGGGCTTGGGCCTTCCGGGGTTTAGCGGCGTTGTCTTCGGGGGTCACCGGCTGGGTCTGTTGGTTCGGCCGAGTCCTCCTGAGTGCTTTACTGATGGTCGTCTGTGAAAGGCGCTGTTCCAGCCATCACCGCAGGGGATCCTTTCGAGGAAGCGAGGCGGCGATGAGACCGTCCGGGTGGACCAATGTGTGCCAGGACCAAAGACAGAAGGAAAATCGGGAGGCGGTGGCCGGACCCGAGAGGGAGGTGATAAGGGTCTCGACGTAGGTGGGGCCTGGGGAGAGGAAAGGAACTTGAGAAAATCTTAACGAGCTATCTTAATCTTGAAATGAGAGTCACAAGGAGTTTGGGAGAAGCAGCAGGAAGGTTCCCCGCATACCTGTACCAGGGTTCCCCCAGGGGTACCATCTCTCGTAGCTATTGTGCGATGTCCAAACCCGGAGACTGGGGATAGGTCTACGGAGCTCATTCGATTTAACCAAAACGGAGATACTCGGGGCGCCTGGCTGGCTCAGTCGTCAAGTCGTTAAGACTTCGGTTCGGGTCATGATCCCAGGGTTCTGGGGCTCCCTGCTCTGAGAGAAGCCTGCTTCTCTCTCTGCCACTCCCCCTGCTTGTGCTCCTCTGTCCCTGCCAAATAAATAAATAAAATCTTTAAAAAGAAGAAGAAGAAGAAAATAAGGAGAAATTCTGAAAGACTCATTGATGGGGTTTAAATTCGACCTGCTTGGCTGGCAAGGAAATGTCCCCAGAACCGAGCAGTGCCCCACGGGCCTCCCAGCCCTGCAACCCAGAGTGAGTTGAAATACCAGGGTCAGGGGTTCCAGATTCAAAGGTTTCCATATCCACCAGGGAACCTCTCCTGAGAGTTCCTGAGAGTGCAGGATCTTGGGATTTTAGAAGGGACCCTCTAAGGAGAAGGGCTGCTGCAGAGACCAGGTGACAGACCCATAAGCTCGGTTGAGGGCATAGATCCAGTCAGAGAGCAAATGGAGTGTGGCCTCATTTCCTTCCCTTTTGGCCTTGGGGGTGGGGTGGGGTGGGGTTAACATTGACTCAGCTGTGGGCAGTGGGGTGGGGACAGCTGGGGGTGTCCAGAACATCCTGGGGCTTTTCCTCCTCCATTTGCTATTTAGAACTGTAGGACCAGCAGTGAGCCACTATATCACCTAGATACAAAGCCGTGCTTTTTTTTCCTAGTTATTTAAGCAGTCTCTACACCCAGTGTGGGGCTCAAATTCATGACCCCCAGATCGAGAGTCAAGTGTTCTTTTGACTGGGCCAGCCAGATGTCCGGACAAAGCTGTGCCTTTAAGAAACTTCATTCACCAAGCATTTTGCATATGACATTCATTGATTGGGAGCTTTGCCTTTCATTTACTCTCCCATTCCCATCCCACAGATTAGGATAGTAATGCTCTAGGACGTGCTCATTAAGTGACTTTGCAGAGATCACATGGGTGAAGAGTGAACATGGGGACACATGCAGGTCTGTGACTCCATAATCTATGGATGTGGGGGACAAGGAGAAGAAAGAGTTGGGCTCTGCAGGGAGCTCAGTCAAGACTACAGGATTCCCACATCAGGAGTTAGTTGATTTTTCTAGCGGCCTTTAAGGCCAGTGATGCTTTGAAATTAAACAAATGAAAAAAAATTAGGCTCAGGTCTGGTGACTTACCCAAAGTCAACAAGGAAGCAAGAGATATATCTCCTTGGGGTGGGTGGTAAACTGGGGTCAGCTACACTCCCAAGACCCATCTGCCTCCTACCTCGCCACTTGGTGATGATAAGGTCTGCCTCTTTCTCACCCGCAGGTGTCACAGCGGGAAGCCAAGGTTAGCTTGTGGAAGGACAACTAGTGACAAAGCAGCATTTGGGAAGGCTGGGCAGATCGGAGAGGGAGCTCTACCCATGGCTTTGTGGGGGGCAGTGAAGCTTGGTTGTATGGGCTGCAGACCAGCATCGTTGGAAATGTAAATTCTTTTTTTTTTAAATATTTTATTTATTTATTTGACAGACAGAGATCACAAGTAGGCAGAGAGGCAGGCAGACAGAGAGGGGGAAGTAGGCTCCCCGCCAAGCAGAGAGCCCGATGCGGGGCTCGATCCCAGGACCCTGGGATCATGACCTGAGCCGAAAGCAGAGGCTTAACCCACTGAGCCACCCAGGTGCCCCATAGATTTTTAAAAACCTTTCCAAGTTGTTCAAGTGCACATTTAAGTTGAGGAGCAGCTATCAGGGATACAGCAGACTAATACAAGGCTATACGTAGAAGCAGATGTTCTGTTGGACCAGGGAGGTGGCTGTGGGGATGGATGCCTACGAGGTCACCTGGCCAGGCCTTGGTAACAGGTACTACAGGGCGGTGGGAAGTTGGCAGGAGCCCAAGATGACTGTTTCCAGCTTGTACAAGTGTGTGGATGGTGGCACCCTTCCTGGGGGTGGGGACACAAAGAGGACCAGGTTTGAGGAAGGAGACTATGGGCTGTGGTCTCAGAAATGATGTGTTCTGGGTCACCTGGGTGGCTCAGTTGTTAAGCGTCTGCCTTCGGCTCCGGTCACGATCCCACAATCCTGGTATCGAGCCCTGCATCAGGCTACCTGCTCAGTGGGAAGCCTGTTTCTCCCTCTGCTGCTCCCCCTGCTTGTGCGCTCCCTCTCTCAATTTCTCTCACTGTCAATTACATAAACTCTTTTAAAAAAGAAAATGAGTTCTGCTTTGGTTCCTTCAAGGTAAAGAGAGCTGTGAAACACCCAGAAGGGAGGGGTCGGGGTAGCAGTTGGGTATGTGCTTTTGATACAGAAGAGGAGTGGATCCTCGGCGAAGAGGCCAAAGGGAATGCTATAGCCCAGGGCTTGCCGCAAAGTGAGAAGGAAGTGGGCCAGGAAGGGGCAGTGGAAGAAGAGATTCCCACAGCAGGCACTGGGAAGACACTGCCAGGGAGGAGGGAGAGGCTGGAGAGAATTCTGGATTCAGGAAAGGGTTGTTCTAGAACGAGATCCAAGCTGGGGCGCCTGGGTGGCTCAGTCAGTTAGGTGTCCTTTGGCTCAGGTCATGATCTCAGGGTCCTGGGATCGAGCCCCACATCAGGCTCTGCTCAGCAGGGAGCCTGCTTCCCCTTCTCTCTCTGCCTGCCTCTCTGCCTACTTGTGATCTCTCTGTATGTCAAATACATAAAACCTTTAAAAAAAATCTTTAAAAAAAGGGTGAGATCCAAGGGCCCAGGGGAAGGCCAGAAGAGCACTGCCAATTGGTCCTTGGATTTGGCAATGAGGGAGTCAAGTGACCTTAGTAACAGTGAGTCAGTGTAGGGGTGAGGCTGGGTTAGAAGTGGGGAGGAGGAGACCAACGACGGGGTGAGTGCAAGAGGAAGAGAAAGGGAGAGCAAGTGTAGGGTAGCCCTCTCAAGGGAAAGTGGCATCTAGTGGGGCGACACAGGGTCAAGGGGATGCCTCGTGGGGACCTTCCTGGAGGTGTGTGCGTGGGGGGAAAGCAGCAGAGCACGCTGTTAGGATTTTACCTCTCAGAAGAGCCATTTCAAACCTTTGTCTGCAGTGGCAAAGCCCTCCACGCCCCGGTGCCCCTGTTCCGTGCACCGTAGAGAGCGCTGGCTAAAAGCAGAGACTAGAGTCCAGACGGTAACCAAGCAGCCCTGGGCTGGTGAACCTCTCTGTGCCTCAACTTTTCTTCTGTGAGATGGAGGTTATGAATAATTGTAACTTTTATAGTGCTACATGCGAGTCACTGTTGTAAGTGCTTTACACTTACCCTGAAATGCTCACAACCGGCCTGTAGAGGTAGATGGGAATACGTAATAAGTGAATTAATATGCACACATAAGGTGCTTAAAATAGTGCTGGGCGTCGAGTACACATTAGGTGAGTGTGCAGTTAGTATTGTTATTTGTGTTGTGATTCCACACACATGAGGTGGAGTCAGAGGCCACGGAAGCACCTGTGGAAGCTTGAATCAGCTCCGGGAGGAGAGGGAGCCAGCAGCAAACAGAATTCCCAGCACCGAGACCATCGCCTGGTCCGCGGCGGGCCCTCAGAAAAGATTTGTTCAATGGCTCAATACGAGAATCAATGAAATATTGGGGCCACTCATCCCACTCCCCATCCGAAGTACCAGTTTCTTCTAAGACATTCCCACCAAGTGGCCACCCACCCTCTGCTTGCACATCTCGCCTAATGGGAAGGTCACTACCCCCAGTGGCAGCACCTTCTCCTTCTGGATGGTTCCATCAGAGTGCCTCGTCCCTTCTACTCTACCCCTATGCAAAACCTTCCAGTGGCTTCCAGGTCGGAGGAAAAGCTAAGGTCCTTTCAAGGCCACCTCCCACTGCCAACTGGTTCTCTCTCCATCCCAGAGTGAGACACACTGACAGTCCCCAACAGTTCTTGGTTTTATTGGCAAGAATTCTTTACAAAATCTATACACATGCATTCACATGCACACAAGATGCCTGTCCCTGGTTTGGCTACCCCCCACCCCCGGCCCTGCTCTCTCCTGGGATGTGACCTTCCTGGCCTTGCCCAGGAATGCCATCCTGCAGCACCCCACTCCCTACTGGGCGACCAGCAAAGGAGCAGAGAGTGGGAACCTCCTTTTCTGCCTCTCTGCTGAGAAACAGAGGCCTGTGTCCTATTGCGGTAGGGTTGGGAAGCAGGGGGCAGGGTAACAAGATCGTCCCCCTTCCTCCTCTAAGCTCCCTGAGTTGCCGGCTTCGGTCCCAAGGGTCACAGCTGCTAAGGCCTTGCATTCATCATCTGGTTGAATCTTCTCCAGCCCCATTTTGCAGACTAGAAAATGGAGGTCCCAAGAGACAGCATGAGTCTCCCAGGTCACAGCATTCATCACTGGTGGGGCAGCGACTGGAAAGTAGCTCTTCCTGGCTTTCAGGAGGTGGAAGAGATCTGGGCCCTGCTAGACCCTCAGGACAGGGGACAGCTGGGGCCCCGGAGCAGGAAGGGAGTGCCCAGACATTGTCCCTGGAGCCCACGCCCAGGGAAAGCAGCCCCGGGGCAGCTGAGTGAGCGGCAGTGTCCGGCCGGCACTATAGAGGTCTGCCAAGGGTGCCCTCTGTGACTGCCCGCGTGGCTTGCTCGGGTATAGAGCCTGGGTCTGTCAGGATACTGGTAGATGTGCTCAGCTGGCGAAGAGAGTTCAAGACAGCTGGGGAAAGAGAATGAGAGAATGAGAGAGAGAGGGAGAGAGGGAGAGATACCTCCTGGGGTCCAGGGATGTCCCCTGGATGCTGAAGATGAAGGGATAAGGAAGGGATATGAGCTGGCAAGACCGTCAGCTCCTCCCAGGACCTCTGTCTGCAGGTGTCCTGGAGGCTGGAGGACCATTCAGGGTACGTGGTGGGGACGGCCAAAACTCAAGGCTATTCTGAAGGCGGGCTGGACCCGCGGTCTGAGCCCAGCGGACATTCCTGGATGTGCTGGTGGGCAGAGGGGTGTCTCACGTACTTGGCCGGAGAGCGGGCAGGGAGCAGTACTGGTCCAGCCAAGCCAGTGAGGTCTGGCGGAGGCTCTGTAAGCTTGCCGTGGACACCATCCCGTTGAAGGACTCGAACAGAGGCCGAATGAGGACGCTGAACTGGGCCCAGGTCAAGGAGCAAGCCTGCTGATCAGCCAGTACCCTCCCCCAGCTCATGCGGAGCCCTGACATCTGGCCCAAACCCGGGGAAGGGCCTGGCCATGGTGGCACCTTGAACTTGCACTCCTCCCGCTACAGCCACCCGCCCATCCTGCCACGGCCTGCCCGGCCCCTCTGTGTCCATCTCCTGGGCTGCCCTGCCCACCCCCCCAATCCCTGAGCTTGCTGCCCCGACTCGGCCAAGAGCTTGACCAGGTAAGGGAGTGAGACATTCCACGCCTTCTTCAGGACCCACTCCACTCACGCCACTCAAACTCGAAGTTCTCCCAAACTCCCCTTGGGACATTCTGTGGGCAGGGCCGTGCTCCCCCCAACCCGGGGCTCCTCCCTCGGCTTCCCCCTGCTCCCAGCGAGTCCCTGAGCACTCCTGCTGGCCAAGATGTCAAGAAGGAGGGGGTGGAAGCTGCGTCCCTCCCCCTGGGCGCCTGCCTGGTCATTGGGGCACAGTGGGGTCTGGCCACGGTGTACCTCCCCTCCCCTGCCCCACCCCCCCCACCGGCGGAGGGGGGAGGATACCACCCAGAACTTCCAGTTACACAGCGTCCGGGCGCGAACGTAGTCATCAAACATGTCTCGCATCTGGTCAAAGCGCTGGTGGGTGATGGGCACCCCGGTAGCAGGCAACTGCTGCTGGCACAGGCTGGACGCCGGGGCCAGTCAGGGCTGGGGAGTCGTGCCGCACGCCCCCCTGCCTGCGGCACCCGCCAGTGCCCCCCGCGCCCCGCTTACTTAATGGCGGCGTTGAGCTCCTCTATCTGGTCCCGTAGCTGCTGCGCCTCCTCCTGCATGGCCACCCGCTCCTGCTGCAGCATGGCGATGTACTCGGCCGTCTTCTGCAGCGTGGTCGCCTTGCTCACCTACGGCATCACCAGGGTGGGCTCAGGTGCTGGCGGTGGCCCCCCTCTGGGGCCCACTGAGGCACTGGGTGGGAGGAGGAAATTGGATGTCCAGAGGGTCCTGGGATTTGGTCTCAGGCAGTGGGGGAGGGGGGTGTCGACCAAGGAGCCCTGCGGTTCTGGGGGCGCCGGCCCGCGCTGGAGGCTCACCTTGAGGCTGGGCTGGGCACTGAGGGTGCTCACCAGCCCATGCAGGGTGTCAAACCCGAGCTTGATGTTGAATCGCCGTTTCTGCTCCGCAGAGATGTGGGTGATGCGCCGGCTCTCAGTCTTGGGGGGCAGATAGTGGGGTGAGCCTAGGAAGGAGCATGGAAGGGCCTCGGGGTAGCAGACGGATCTCGGGGTAAGGGCAAGGTGCCACCTTGTTGTTGTCTGGACGGCCCCGGCTTAGGATGGGTTGAGGGGGAGAGACGCAGACACTCAGAGTCCCTGGGCCCCGTGTGGAGCTGAGGTCCCCAGACAGCCGCCGCTCACCACCTGTGGCAGGGACAGACACACCCACAGACAGACCGACACAGGGGAGAGGGTCCCATTGCCCTGTCCCTCTCATCCTGGCCTCAGATATAGTCCCCCTTTCTTCCTTCCCCTTTCTCCATCCCCGGGGAACCCCCAAGCCCTGCAAGCCCTCTTTACCGCTGTGCGCTGGGGGTGAGAGCCGCTCCACTTTGGGGACAATCAGGGGCCTGGGAGGGGCCAGTGTGGCCGGGCCTGGAGGTGGCCGGGGCGGTGTGGGGGCCGGGGTCGGGGGTAGGAAGGTGCAGGGAAATTCAGGAGCCGTCTCCTGCTGGGGTGGAGAAGGGTGGAGAGTTGGGGCGAAGCCCGGGCCCACCCTCACCTCCCAGTGCCCGCCATCTTACCGGGGACCCTGAGGACCGGAGGAGGGTGCTGGACACAAGCGGTGGTTCCAGGGTCTGCTCAGGCTTAGCTGCGGACGCGCAGAAGTGTGAGGGCCGCCAGGGGCCATCCTCAACCCCATCATCTCCCCAAACCCGTCCCTCCCCTCCAAAAAAGCCCACCCCCCTTTTGGGTTCAGAACCCAAGTCCCTAATTTCTCCCCACCTCCCCAACCCCCCAGCTGAGCCTGATCCTGCCCCTTAAATCTTCGCCCTCTGCTCCCACAGGCTCCCCACTCCCACATTTGGTCCCGGCCCTCCCCTGGACCCAGTCCTTGCTCTTCCCCTCTCACCTGCTGTGAGCAGCTGCGTAAGGCAGGGGTTGCTGCCCCCGGCAGTGGCAGTGGGGTTGGCAGTGGCGGGGGCCAAGGATGGGGGGCTGGGCTTCCGCCCTCTAGGGGATGGGGTGGGGGACCTGCCTCTGGGCTGCATACCTTGGGGCACTGGGAAGTGGGGCGCAAATGGGGGCTCCAGGTACCTTGAGGGCAGAAGGTCTATGGGGAAGGGGGCAGGGGCCGGGCCTGGACCTGGCTGTGGAGTGGATGGGAAGGCAGTGGGAGCAGGCAATGCGGACACTCCTGGGGCCGGAGGGACAGTGGAGAAGGGGAATCTGGAAGAGAAGGGAGGCTCCTCCTGCAGCAGAGCAGGGGCCGGAGCCATGGAAGGGAAGGTGGCGGGGGGACAGGGCTCTAGGCCAGGCCCCTTGGCAAGGGCAGGGTATTGGAGCAGGGGTGGGGGGACTGGTGGGGGTGGGAGCTTGGGCTTGGGGTCTTCAGGAAGGAGGAAATCAGAGTTCAGGAAGGCACTGGAGTCCAGGGGGCCAGGGCAGCTGCTCCGGGCCTGATTGGGGAACAAACAGAGAGCAGGGGAGAGAGCTGGTCTTGGCAGCCATCCCCGCAGCCTCTTGCCCTGGCTGAGCTCTGGACTGGGCACTGAGAGAGACAGGAGAAATGGTCCCTGCTGTCCCCGCCCCGAAACACACCAAGGGAGATTGTAGTCTAGCAAGGGAGGGAGTAGAACACACAAGCATGCACAAATCAGGCACGAGAAAGAGCATCAGTCTTCCCGCCCATCTTTGCATTTGCCAGATGATTACTCCATCCAGCCTCCAGTCCATCCACTAAGCCATCCTGCATTCACCTGTTTGTCCTCTCACCCATCTCTCCACCAGCCGACCAGGTTTAACCCATTCGCCAACCTCTCTGGCCATCTCTACTTCATCCTCCATCAACCCATCCAAAACCCCTCCACCCATCATCCACCATGGGTTCACTGGCCCACCACTTCTCCAGCCACCAGCCTATTCGCGGACCCACCAAACTATCCATCTTCCAGCCCATCCATCCAACCTACCCATCCAGCCCCATCTACAACCCACCTGCCCACTCACCAACCTGCCCCTCCATCCACACATTCACTCGCTGGCCCACCAGCTCAGTCACTGGGCAACCATTCACCCAATGCTTGAACTCCGCTAGGTAAGCAAGGCTTAGCTCTTTCAGCGAGGAGCTCGCTGTCTGGTCGAGGAGAGAGACCTCTCACCAATGAGCTACCAGAGCGCCCGGAACCGTCTGGTGGCAGAAGCAGAAGGCATTTCACCGAGCAGCAGGGAGGCGACCTCCGAATGGAGCTCGCAGGTTCCTGATCCAAAATGGCAGCTTCCCTGTGTCCTACGCCCTCACGCTGAGCTTTCTGTCTCCCTGTGCGCTCCTTGGTGCTTCCCCTCCTGTCTGCCTTGCCCTCTCCGGGTCTCTTCTTCTGTCCAAACCCAACCCATTCACTAAGTCTAAAACCTCCCCTCCTCCAGGAAGCCTTCCATAAACAACCCGGTCCTCAGTGGTGTCCTGCTCCATGCCCTCCCCTCTCCCCATCCCCCGCTGCCTTCAGCCTCCCCTCTGCAACCACCTGGTCCAGTTCTGCTTCACAAGGGTCCTTCCTCCTGAGCTGAACTGCTCCCTCTCAGAGGGCAGAGATGGGGTCTCTCTCCCCCTCCAGTCCCTCTCAGTCGACCAAGCACAGGACTGGGCACTCGGGAAGTACCCCATCTCCCGGACACGGGCAGGTGACCTCGGCAGGGCTGAGTGGAGAGGGGGCAGGAGCTCACCTGCAGGCGGTTATGCCCTGAGAGGTGGGTCACGCCTGACGAGGCAGGGGGCACCTCTGAGCCCAAGATCCCACTGTTGAAGAAAGGGTCAGCCATGGGGCCAAAGCTGGGGGGCTCCGGGAAGTGTGAAGGTGTGGGCGTCGGCGGGGGGCGGTAACTGGTGAAGAAATCTGTAATTCGGACACACAAGGCGGTGGCAGTTAGGGATAAGGCAAGCACGGCTGGAAGCAGTGGGAGGACAGTGGGCCTTGTGCCCTGTCCCCAGGCTGGGCTGGCCTGGCTGGCAAAGAGGTGGGGGGAGGCGGGGGAGGGGGGGCTTCGACAGGAGATTGTGAAATTGGGAGAGTTTCTGTCTCACTCAGGGGAAGCAGCAAAACAGAGGTTTGGGTGGGCTGGGCCTGCATGCAGGACAGCAGAGGCTGGGGTGGGGGTATGATAGGCCCCGGGGAAACAAACCTCCTGCCAAGCCTCACACTCAGCTCATGGGGTCCCCTTCCCCATCCCAGGCCCCGGGCACTCCCCTCTCCCTCCTGTTACCAGCTCTGCTGGGGCCACTTAGAAAGGGACAGGGTAGCAGAGAGTGCCAGGGAGGGAAAGGGGTGGGGTTCAAGGGGAGGAGGTCCGGGATAGGGAAGAGCCCCAGGGTGATGGGAGTTCTAGGGGTGAGCTAGAGGTGAGAGGGGTCAGGAGGTCAGCAGGTCTGGGACAAGTTGGTCTGTGGGAAGGTCAAACAGGGCCTCAAAAGCAGAGCCTGGGAGTGGGCCGAAGGGCTGCGGGGGTCAGAGGGTGGGCTCGGAGTGGGGGCAGGAGTGAGAGAGGGCTGCCAAGCCTGGAAGAGGGCCGGGAGCGGGCAGCCAGATTGTCTGAGATGCGGGTTGTGTAAGCCCCAGGCTATTCTGGTTTTGGGAAGCAGCTGCCTGCGGCCTAACCACATCCCGGGCCTGGACGCCACCCGCCCACCCGCTCCCTTCCGGGCACCTTTCTCTGACCCTGGCCAGCCTTTGGTCTGAACCAGCTCCCGAGGCCTCCCGGTCTGGCCTGACCCAGCCCCACTGGCCTTGGATAGGCCCTGGCTCCGCAGCCAGGGGAGCTGCTTAGGCCTCTCTCCCAAAGGCCATCTTGAAGCAAGACAGATAAGCCCACACCAAAGCCAGAGCCTGAAGGGGTTAAACTCTGTGTGTGCCTCTTCTGTGAGTCTGGGTCCGGGAAGGCTGTGCTAGCAGCAGTCAGCATGCGACCTCCGTCTCCGAGTGTGTGCCCCAGTCTCCCTGGCTCTGTCTGAGTCCTTGTGTGCCTGCCTGGATGTGAGGCCCTCCGCATGCACATGGGGGCTCTGTGCCGGGTGTGCACGCGTGTGTGTGTGTGTGCGCGCGTGTGGATCTTTCCTTATCACCTGATAGGAAAGGATCTTCTTATCCTACTGCCTCCCTTAAACCGAGGGACTGGGTGGCAGAGAGTGAGTGGTCACTGACCCTCTATCCTCCCAGCCCCCAGGGACTGTGGGCCTCATCACTAGGCCGCTTGAGGCCTAGACTCCAGAACCAGCCACGCAGGGGGCCTGCTCCCCGCTCACTGCTGCTGCCCCCTCCCCAGTGCTCTGCAGGGCCCCTGGGGCTCCGAGCCCAGTCACCACCAAGCCCCTGCCATAGTTTGCCCTCAACTGTCCCTTCCCCCTTGAGAGAAGTTGCTTCGTGACCCTAACCGGCCACCCATGGAGCCCTCTGTCCCGCCATTGGCCCACGTATCCTCCCTGACACCCTCTCCTGCTCCAAGCTCATGGCCCTTCCTTGAACACGCCTCCCCAAGCCCCCTCCCTCCATACAGTTCCGGCCTCCTTATTGGGTTTCCTCTCAAGTGAGGGGCTCTGGGGGACAATAAAGGCAGCAGCCCCGGTGGCCTTGGTGCTTCCGGCCCTCCCTGTGTGTGGAGGGCCAGAGGGGACCACCCTAGCCACCTCCTCTGCATGACCCACATCCCCTACCTCTGGTTACCCAAGCTCACCCCCACTCCAGCAGTCACCCCGGATGGAGAGAAGTGGCTTCCTAGCCCCTGACTTGGCCCAGAGTCCAACCTGGAGAAGGTTTCCTACCTGTGGTGGGGGTACGTGTGCCCAGACAGGACCGCGGCCCTCCCAGACTGGCTAGCTCTCTGGGCACTGCCATCAACACTTCTGCCCCCACCGCCCCCACCCTGCCCAGGGCTGAGGCAGGGGTGGGGGTGGTTCCTCATTCCCTAGTTCCCACCCCCCTTGACTGACAGGCCCAGGACCCTATGGGGAAGGAGTGGAGGGGTCACGGAACTAAGCCTTTATCCCAGAAAATCCCTTCCTACCCCCTGGGCCTGGGCTGAGACAAGCCAAGCCTCCATGGCTACCTGACCCCTGGCAGGGCTTCAGAGTCCCCCGAACATATGATGACTGGGGACAGTCTCACAAGATCTCCAGTTAAGTAAAGGAAGCAATGTCGGGCCGAGCCTATTGTGAAAACAAGAAACACTTGTCCACAGGTGCTCATGCAGACACAGGTATCTCTGGGAGGACACAAGAAACCAGTGACCTAGCAGCCCTGAGGTCAGGAGACAGAGACCCAGAAACATGTCACTTAAAGAAGAGAAAAAAAAAAAAAAAAAG